>KZ652035.1:208640-222529 GCA_001010745.2 Gerris buenoi
TTATCTACGACTTGCATTGTAAGTGGACTTTACATTGCTAATAACAGGGAGGGAAGTGTTACTTCCCTCCCTTGGGAGTAAAAAAACAGTCATACCAACTTAAAAGGTATTTTTTTAGGTAAATTTTAAGTGTTATGTTGGTAGTAATGTTTTTTTAGCTGTTTTGTTTACTAATTTTTCAGGAAGGTTACTTTAGGTTATCATACAAAGTCTTAAAATTAAAAAAAAAACAACAAACTAAACGTAATTAAATTAAAAACGTATATTAAGTATAAAAATTGTTATTTTAATAAATCTAATAACTAAATATCAGTTTAAGGTGTTTAAATTAGTGGATTTGTAGGTAAAACTTTTATATTTACAAACTTAATAGCTATTACCCATGGTGCACTAGTCGTAGATAAAATTTAACACACAACATGGATCGAAGTATTTCTACTCTCGGGATTATCTCCCCCGGTAAGCCTCGAGAGCTAATACTACAGTTATCTCCCTCGGCCAAAGGCCTAGGGAGCTAATAAAGTTTTCTCCTTCGGCGGTGCCTCAGGAGAAAACTTAACCTCGAGCCGGAAAACATACTTCTCTCCCTTTGTTGCGTAAATAACTATTTTATTGCAGAAGATTCTGGTGCTTTAGCCCCTCCACGTGTAATACTATCTTGTATTGGGTCAGTTGGGGTAATTGGGAACAAATTTTAAAGTTTTTTACCAAAACTTGGATTTCCTTAGTTTGATAAATTAAAGGATACATTTTGTGCTATCTTCTTGAATTCACCACTACTGCAGTGTGATGATATGGAAATTTGGTGTTTATAGTAGTGATTATTAACTGGTGGGAGCCTATTCACAATTACCTCTTTGAATTCACAATTACCCCTTAGGGTGGGTGTCCACCTGAGACTAAATCTCGAGAGCTAGTCTCGAGATTAGTCTCAAAACCTTATCCACTTGAGAGCAACATCAGGCTCTCCCGAGTCTCGGAGAGTCGGCGAGTCTCCGAGACTAGTCTCAGCCCCATGTCCACTAGCGATTTCAATCTCGAGAGCGAGTCTCGATACTAAAAAGTCTCAGATGGACACTTACCCTTAGGATAGGGGGTAAATATGAATGACCATTTGCTAGTCAGGTAGGCTCAGGAAAAAATGGATGTACCTATACTAAACTAGAAGGGGACTACTAATAATACTAATTTGGACCATTTCAGATTTATACCTTCTTGCGGTTGGTCAATATGACCGTGCCAAATTTTGTGCGGATTGGTTCAGCCGTATGTGTCCAACCACTTAAAAAGTGTAGTATAAGAGCTTCACTTTGCTCAGCTCAACAATTTATAGCAAAATCTAATCATAAATTTTGGTCTATTGTCTTAGCAGGAGGATGAGAAACTGCGTAAAATATTGTTCACAATTACCCCCTTGGACAAAATAGTATGGGGTAATTGTGAACGCGTACAAGAAAAGTAATGAAAACTGATAGCATCAAAATAAAGCACTCAAAATGTCTTTAGGCATTGGTAATTAACTAAAACGACTTGCTTTCGTATTCTCCAGGTAAAACAGAAGAAAATCTAATCACTTGTAAAGTTGTTTGTCCACTTTTTTTGGCATCACCTAATTAAAATAGAGAGAAGTTTAATATCAGCTGTCGAGAAATAGTTGGAACCCATACAAAATATAACTTCGCAATTGTGCCAAGCTTCTAGGTCAATACAGTTGGAACAATTTTTGTTCACAATTACCCCCGACTGACCATACTCCTCGTATGATTGTTCTTGGTTGTTATTTTTGTAGTTAATAGTTTGGAATTTAGAGATTCATAACAATCTTCATTTTAGGTTTGTGTACAAAGCACAAAAGGAAACCGTATATAACGGCTCTGTCTGTCTGTCCGTTGGCTTGTAGCTTCAACTCAGAAACTACTCTAGCTAGAAACATGAAATTTGGCACACAGGTACATCTCGGCATTTTAGACAACTGGGCAAATTTTGGAGTTGTTACACTTAACATTTACAAGGTGGCGGCCCGGCCAATATGGTGGGTGACTAAAAAAAATTTTTTAGTTACCATGGCATGTTGTACATCAATTTAAAGGTCTTGAAGTGTAGAAAAAGAATATGCAACTATTAAAATAACACACATAATATTTTCAAGATGGCGGCCAATATGGTGGGCGACTAAAAAAAAGTTTTTTAGTTACCATGGCATTTTATACATCAATTTAAAGGTCTTGAAGTGTAGAAAAAGAATATGCAACTATTACACTTAATATTTAAACTTAATTGTACAGAAACCGGCGATTATCGGCTCACGAACTAACGTGAAGCGCGCCTTACTTGTTTACTAAATCTTAACTATCTTCATTTTTAGAATCTTAATACCGAATAGTAACAATGTACAGTTTGTATTGATCCTGTCTCAAAACAATATAAAGATGGACCTTCTGCTTCCAATACTAAAAGTATCTTTGAGGTTTTCTTGCATTAACCATTTAAAATAAAGTAACAACACTCAAATTACCATAATTTTATCAGTTTTATATGTATAAAATAGATAAATTGTCACAAATACAGACTTGTTTTGACAGCTTGGTTTGGTCATCATCCTCAAATTTATTTTGGTCTCATGATGATTGAATGAAGAAGTTGAATTCTGTCTGCATTAATATTTTTTACATTTTTTAATAGTAAACATAAATTTGACTAATCTACATCCTGTATCTACTTGTTTATTATTTAATTGATACTGGTTTATCCTGCTTTGAACTAACATTTCCTTTAGTAAGTTGTAATTGTAACTGTCGTTAACCCTTAAAATTATCTCAGTGCTGAGAAGATAACACTGTTCTTTGTAGAGTGGTCTTAAGGTGGATTCACACTTACAGTCTCGGTCCGGTCCGCTTCGATCAGGATCTCTTTCTATGTTTTTAAATGGAAGCATTCACACCTCCGGTCTCGGTCCGCTCACGCTCCGGTCTCGGTTCGGTCCGGTCAAATCCAGGTTGCTTCCCGAGCGATCTTGATCGGAGCGGGACCGGACCGAAGTGAGAAGGGCCAACAGTCAAATCCACCTTCAGTCAACCATCGGATCCCTTCCTATCTAGAGCCTAATCCCCCTTTTTCTATTGCCGCAAATTTTTTCTTTATTTCTTTTTACTGTTTTACTTGTTGTCATTACTTCAAGTATTGTTTATTATTTTGTTATTGTAATAGATGATGTAAAATTGATAGAAATACGTCCGAAATTTAGTTTCATCATCCACCAGTTGTGGATACAATTTTGAAAACTCCCCTTCTTTTCTTCTTGATAAGTATATATTATGTACCCAAAAATGTCTTTAGGACCGAGGCCTAGGCCTACATTCTTCCTCCTGCTCTAAAAGTAGCGCTATTTTACGCAGCGTTAATTTACTAAAAGGCATGTTGAAGAGAGGAGATTTTACCTTCGACTGATTGGGGTTTGACTGGACTGTGGGAATGGATTGGACCGAGACCTGAGCGTGATCGGACCGAGACCTGAGCGTGATCGGACCGAGACCGTAAGTGTGAATCCACCTTTACTAGGAAACTTAGGTTTGATAAGTTCTCCAGCCTAGGTGGACTCTCCCATCTTTTCTAGGGAGCACTTAAGATGCTTCCGCTGATAGGAACAAGATGATGGACATCACATCCTATGTGCTTTGGTATTATAAGGTAGAGGTGGGTATTAACAGTTACTTGGCGGTAACAGTGGCGTAGCTATCGGGCCGCAGCGCCCGCGGCCGCGGGCGGGCGCAGGCTTGAGGGGGGCGCAAAATCGGCGAAGAAAAAATAGGTAGAATTTGAAAAAGAGAGAAGGTGAAAAAATAATATAAATGGGTTAATAATAATAATAATAATTACATTAAAGGGATATAATTGATAATTTTTCACTTATTAAAGAGCGTAAAAAAACTTAAAACATTAAAGGCCGGTTATACGGTGGTTAAGGTTTGATTATACAATTTATCATTTTTTATGTATATTTTACCTTTATTTAATTTGAGAAGCTTTAATCCAGGAAAATAAGGTTAATAGAGGAAATATTTTTTAAGTTTTAAAGCTTTGTGAAAATACTCTTAATGGGATGTAGTAGTATGAAACAGTAAAGGGCCCCCTTCTACCTCCTTAGAGTTCAAAATTTACATCTTATTCAATTTTTTCGCAAAACGGTTTATTTTTGAAAGATAACTATTTTAATACAAAACATATTTTTCACATAATTGTCCACAAAAAAGGTCCTACGCATGTTTGAAGTGAGACAACCCGTTTTCGAGGTGTAGATAGAAAAAGATCAATTAGCTTATTTTTGCAAACCAACATATCTTAAAAACTACTCTTCCAATTTTAATGAAACTTAAATGGTAGGTCATCATTGGCCTATGTTGGTCCCATTTTTAGGGTTTCGTTGGTAAAACCAAAAAAAAAGAAACCCTTATAGTTTCGTTCATGTGTCTGTCTGTCTGTCACTCTGTACGGTTCCAATAACTTTTGAACCAAAAGAGATGAAAGCGTGAAACTTACCAGTATTATAGATCGTTTTGACGCGCACAGAGGAAAAATATAGAGAACTCAAAATAATCAGCTGTTCAAATTCAAAATGGCGGATAATTCACATCGCGAGAAAAAAATATTTTTTTTAAATTTTGAGTGGGGTATCAAATGAAAGGTATTGAAGAGTAGATTACAAATATATATACCACTTGGGGGAAGTGTTTAATTTTCGGCGCCATTTTGTCAAAAAACATCAAAATTTTTCGTGTCCCCCCCCCCTAAAACCGTACTTGCGCTATTACTAAAAATATAGAAAAATATGCAATAATAATTTCAAATCTACTTCTAGGGAATTTGTTGAAGGCCACTTGTTGAAGAATATCAAGTCTGCTGATTTAAAATCTCATTTGGGATAATAATTAATTTAGAATGGAGATATTTAAAACAAAACTAAGTACCTACATCCTAGATGAAAACAAATTCCCCTATATTGTTATGCAGTGCTTGATTTACGTCAAAGGTACAGTACCGGTAGAAATGTTGTATTTACTCTTTTAAAATGCTCTGAAAAGCATTAGAATAATGTTTTAAAACTTTTTGACCACAAAATGATAGTATACTGAAACTTCTTTCTTTACAAATCAAGCTCTGTTGTGTCAACTAGAGCATCGGCATGCAACTCTCATGTATTTCCTCATATATTATTATTTATTTTAGATAATTTTTTATTGCAATAATAAATTAAATCTATCTAAATAAAAAAGTTAAATTACATGCTTTATCCCCTTAGCCTTGTTTTGAGTTAAAGAATATTATTAAATTTACAAATAAATATAAATTAAACTTGTGTATATTTAAATTATTGTAAAATAATAAAACTCTTAACTTCATAAATATCCTCTAGTTGATTTATTTTTCCTCTAATTATCTATTTTCCATTTTATTTTTAAATATTGAAGATATTCATTGATTTTTTAAAGTTCTGCTTTTTTTGACTTTTAAATGTTTATTGCAATAGATATTCCAAAATTTTTAAGTCTTAAAAGTCTTCCAGTAGCAAGGTATGTTTAGGCTTAACCATAGTCATAAAAATCTAGTTCCGTGAGAAAATGTTTGAAAATAATTAAATTTAAATCAAATTATAATTATTATTAACTACGGGAAACAGACAGAGAAAAACAGACTGCAGCGCCGGGATAGAAATTCAAATTTTAAGTTTTGGTAGTATTCATACTACCAAGCGTTATTTCTCGGGCTAGTTCTATTGTCTTTAATGTTGACTTCTAGACTTGTGGAAAAATTTGAAAGCTGAAATTCGGAACTAGGTATAACTCCTGCGTAGCTTAGTTGGTTAGAGCACTGTACTGGAAATACAGAAGCCCGTGGTTCAAATCCCGGTGCTGGAGTCTAATTTTCTCTGTCTGTTTCCCTATAATAATTATTATAATTTAATTTAAATTGAAATTTAATCTTTCCGTAGTATGAGTACTACCAAAATCGTAAAATATGAAATAATTAAATGTACCTACGGATACTCGGAGACTAATAAATAGAAAACACTTGTCTAAGTAATTATGAACTCATGTAAAGGGTGATTGGGGATTTGCTCCAAAAGTATAAAAGGTAAAACAAAATGTTTGGTTTCGTTGTAAAGCTGACAAAATTTCTTACAAGAAAAGTGAAATATTAATTTTCATACCCTTAAATTACATTATGGCTCCGGTAAACACAAATAATTTTTTTACTACGTTTTTATTAGCTTGCTTTCTTGTTTGTTTGTGCGTCCAGTACAAAACTTGCAATCGATTTTTAACTAACTTGCCGAGTAGCTAGACATTTTGAAAGTTTTAGAGTTGCTCAAAACACGATGAAAATTAATATTTAAATACTTTTAGCCATCTGTCAGCAAATGGAAAGAATTTAATTTATTTTCAGCAAATTTGCTGTATGGAAAGTTAGTTCGGAAAAAAATCCGCAAGTTATTTTATTTGTTTTGATATGACTCATATTTACGATCTTTATTTTGACGGGTTTCAAATTTATGATTTATGACGAAAAATTTAAAAACGTAGTACATACATAAAAAGTTCTTTTACTTATGCCAATAAAGAATTTGATAAAAAAATAAATAATTAATTAATTACTGAGTTAACAATAACAACAATAAACAAATCATTCGTCAGAAAAATTCCATTTTAATGCCTATTACAGTCTATAAGATTAGAGTTGGCACAATCGAAGGCGGGAAACAACAAACATGGAGGTAGTTTTGGGGTTATAAAAAGGGAAAATCAGTGTTGCCATGTTATATTTCTTTGTGGGACAGGGGTAGAGTAGAGCATTTTTTTTCTGAAGTTGTATTCAACATGGGGGACCATTAGAATCGTTTCCCTCAAAATTTTCCCGCCTTTTGATTGTGCCAACTCTAATCTTATAGACTATAGTTACATAAAATAACTATTTCGCTACATTCTCAACGTACAACGTCAAGTCTGACAGAACGATGTCAGTCTGGACTGATCGTCTAACACCATTCGTCCAACAATCTGCCATCAATCCATTCACGATCAAGATCATAGATTGAAGTAATGCCAGATTGATCGTGTGAGAGTCGTAGTGCAAATCTCCGTTTCGCATTTTTTTGGGTGAAAACAATACTTTTCCTTTAAGGTAAGAAAAAGTAAAAAGGCTTTTGTAAAATAATAATTAAACATATTACAATATATATTATGTATTTTTTATCGTTACATGGGCAATAATTAATTTACAATCATAATTATAGACTTGTTTACTGTTTACATATACAGGCAATAATTAATTTACAACCACTATAATTATTATAGATTTGTTTACATGGGCAATAAGGTGTACTTCTTTAGATTGTTATTCACTTATATTTTGTTAGAATTTAAATTTTGACTAAATAACTATTAAGATAAATGGATTTTTTGTCCAATATACTTTGGGACAAAAGAATATCACACTTCTGTTTTTATAAGGGGACTAACTGTCTAAAGAAGTGCCGGCAATAATTAATTTGCAATCATTATAAACTCGTTTACACAGTCAATAATTCATTTACAATCATTATAAACTCGTTTACATAGTCAATAATTAATTTACAATCATTATAAACTTGTTTACATAGTCAATAATTAATTTACAACCATTATAAACTCGTTTACACAGTCAATAATTCATTTACAATCATTATAAACACGTTTACATAGTCAATAATTAATTTACAATCATTATAAACTCGTTTACATAGTCAATAATTAATTTACAATCATTATAAACTCGTTTACATAGTCAATAGTTAATTTACAATCATTATAATTGTGGATTTGTTTACATGGGTAATCATTTATTTACTACGAATAAAAACTTGTTTACATACTCAATAATTTATATAAAAACAATTACAGTAATAAAATTGAAACTTTGCGGTGACAATCATTGTGAAATGACAGAGACATTAAATAACCTAGGTACTGCTTATGGTTAAATCATTTTCAAGTAGCAAAGATAATGAATTGGTCATGTTTACAATGAGTTAGGTAATCCATTAAGACAAAAAGAGTATTTCGAACGGGCTTTAGAAATAAAAAACTGAAATATCACGGTGACAATCATTTTAACGCTGCAGTGACATTAACTAACCTAGGTAATGCTTATGGTGACTAAGGTAATCGTCCAGGCAGTAGAGATCATATAGGGACCTTACCACCAAGGATTCTTGGTAGTTCTGGAAATCGGCTGAATTAATGCTTTTTAGGTCGCTGAATCCGAATTTTTAACTTGTCGCACTTTCATCTTCATTCAGTACCCCTGACTAGAAATTATATTTACAGATTTTAGCATATTAGACGTTTCAAATTTTTATTAATTTTAGATGTTATATGAACAGAAATGGAAAAAAGTTAAAGGAAACAATTTTACAAAAATAAAAAGTTTAGTCAAAAATATTTTGCAAGCATTAAATGTGATGTTTATGCCTGTGCAACTTTAAAAAGCTCACTGTATGTTCCTTTTTAATTTCTAAAGCTCGTCCTAATAATTCTCTATATTGGGTGCGGTCTGCTCCAGCGAGAAAAAAGTGATGTGTCACACCAGTGAAGCCTTGCTAGTGAATAGTTGGCGATTAAGCAACATTATATATATATNTCACTTGTTTCTGTATCCGTCTCACTTGTCTCTATAGCTGTCTTTCTTGTCTCTATGTCTGTCTCAACTGTCTCTATAGCTGTCTCAATTGTCTCTATGTCCGTCTCAACTGTCTCTATAGCTGTCTCACTTGTCTCTATGTCCGTCTCAACTGTCTCTACACCTTATCAATCCTAACATGTGATATCTCTATTTATTTTATCTACCTATACAATAACCTAAAGCCCGAGGCGCCCCAGTGACTCCCTGTTCAACCAACGTCAAAATTCGTAGAGCCAGTTTTGTTACAAATTTTGCATAGTTTGTGAATATCTATAATTCTTTCGGAAAACAAAAAACATTTTTTTTTCTAAAACTACATTTGGGTTATTTTTGTGGGAAGTTAAAAATATGGATTTAGCAACTAAAAAAAAAAAAAATAATAATAATAAGTTAGCCAATTTTCATAACTATCGTGGTAAAATACCCTGGCTGGATAGGGAATTTTATACCCCTATATATGTATAATAGGGATATTTGGACGGGGAATTTAAATCTCTTACTAGATTATAATCCGATGTAGAGAATTATTAGAACGAGCTTTAGAAATTAAAAAGAAACATACAGTGAGCTTCCTAAAGTTGGACAGGCATAAACATCACATTTAATGTTTGTGAAATATTTTTGGAAAAAAGTTTTACACTTATAAGTGTTTTTCCCTTAACTTTTTTTTATTTCTGTTTATTATAATATGTAAATTAATGAAAATTTGTAATGTCTAATATTTTAAAATCAGTTATAATCTCTAATCAGGGGTACGTGAATGAAGATGAATGTTCGGCAAGTTAAAAATTCGGATTTAGCGACCTAAAAAGCATTAAGTCAGCCAATTTCCAGAACTACCAAGAATCCTTGGTGGTAAGGTCCCTATATGATCTCTACTGCCTGGACGATTACCTTAGTCACCATAAGCATTATCTAGGTTAGTTAATGACACTGCAGCGTTAAAATGATTGTCACCGTGATATTTCATTTTTTTTTATTTCCAAAGCCCGTTCGAAATAATCTTTTTGTCTTAATGGATCGCCTAACTCACTATAAACATGACCTAAGCAATTCATTATCTTTTGCTATTTGAGAATGATTTAACCATAAGCAGTATCTAGGTTATTTAACATCTCTGCCATTTCACAATAATTGTCACCGCATAGTTTCATCTGGATTTATATAATAGTTAAATAATAAATAAATTAATGTGTAAACAAGTTTTTAATTGTAGATAATTGCCCGCATTATTAGATTAATATCTATTTGATTAACCACGTAAACAAGTTTTTAAAGTAATATCTATTTGATTAACCACGTAAACAAGTTTTTAGATTAATATCTATTTGATTAACCACGTAAACAAGTTTTTAAATTAATATCTATTTGATTAACCACGTAAACAAGTTTTTAAATTAATATCTATTTGATTAACCACGTAAACAAGTTTTTAGATTAATATCTATTTGATTAACCACGTAAACAAGTTTTTAAATTAATATCTATTTGATTAACCACGTAAACAAGTTTTTAAATTAATATCTATTTGATTAACCACGTAAACAAGTTTTTAAATTAATATCTATTTGATTAACCACGTAAACAAGTTTTTAAATTAATATCTATTTGATTAACCACGTAAACAAGTTTTTAATTGTAAATTATTGCCCGCATGTAAAAAAGTTTATAATTATAAAGATTTCCTAAATAATTTTTTAACGTTATTTGAAAATTATTTAACCATAAGCAAAGCATTATCTATGATAGATAATGTCTTTGCTATTTTATAATGATTGTTACCGTAATGTTTGTCTTGAATTTCAAAAGTTAGTCCAAACAATTCACTTTGTTTTGAAAGATTACTCAATGAACCTAAATTATTACTTAGGTTACTCAATGTCGCCAGTGATTGTCTCCATAATGGTTTTTAAGCATCTCTAAAGCCCGTTCAAACAACTTTTCTTGTATTTAGTTGATAACTTTTGAACTAATTTTGCATTACCTAGGTTGTTTAATGTCAATCCTATATTATAATTATTGCCGCCGTTATATTTATTTTAAATGTTCAAAGCCCTACTAATACTCTAATGTTCTAACTACTATATTTTTAGTGGATTACTTATTGAACCATATATGCATTATCTAATTATTTAATTAAAATCCTAATTTAAAAATAATTTAACTTTGATGTTAATTTTGAATCTCTAAAGCCTGTTCTAACAACTCTTTTTGTTTTAGTGGAATACCTAATGAACTAAAAACATTAAGTAGGATGTTTAATGTTACTTCCTTTTTATAAAGATTTTCACCATAATGTTTCTTTTTGATTTCTAAAGCTCTTTATTTCAACTCTATTTTTTAAAGGATTTTTCTAAAGCATGGCATCCTTGAGACATGATTGGTTGCAATTCAATAAGGTAGGGATAAGCTGTTTCTTTATTGTTGTGAAAGGGATGTGAATAATTTTAATTTAAAGAATTAGTTCAATAATTACAGTCACGTCTAAATGTCAGTAAAAACGCTGTGGTAAAACCTGATGTGTTTCTTTCTTCTATCTTGTAAGTTAGTAATTATTATGGGGTGGTTAGAGGTAGTTAGAGGTGGTTGGAGATGGTTAAAAGGTGGTTAGAGGTGGTTAGAGGTGGTTTGAGGTGGTTAGAGTTGGTTAGAGGTGGTTTAAGGTGGTTAGAGATGGTTAGAGGAGGTTAGAGGTGGTTAGAGGTGGACTTAGGTAAATCGTAGCAACATATGTCAAAATTACTCTATTAAAATTGAAAAAAGTCTCGTGTCTGTCTGATGTTTGTATTTATTGTTAATTCTTCTTTTATTTATCTATTAGTGTATTATATGTAGTCAAGAAGTAAGAAGTTTGAAGTATAAGTTTGAAGTAGAAGTTTGAAGTATGAAGTTTGAAGTAGAAGTTTGAAGTAGAAGTTTGAAGTAGAAGTTTGAAGTAGAAGTTTGAGTCACAAGTAAGAAGTTAGATCTAGGCTAGAGTTGTCTGATCAACCAGATGAGGAAGAAGTTGTGACGACACTTAACCTGCAGTCAGGATCGCGCTGCGACGGTTGCATCTGATTGTCCAGAGGTTTACTCTTTGTCTTGCGACCAGACCTATTACTTGACTTCGATACTTTATCTGAAACACCTCTGAAACAGAAATAACATAATATTTATACTCATGAACAATATAAAGATAAATAATAGTTATTTATGCACCTAGGGAGTAAAGTAAGCCATTATTCCCTGAGCGAAAAAGTTGATTCTTGAGGCGAAGCCGAAGGAATCATGTCCCTAAATCCCGAGGCGAAGCCGAGGGAATTAGACTTTTTAATTCCCGAGGCGTAGCCAAGGGAATAACGCTAATTAGCTCCCGAGGCGAAGCCAAGGGAGATAATTATCGCGAAGGGAATAATGGCACTTTACTCACGAGGTACATACAATATTTTATCTCCTGTAGGAAGTAAATACATATTTTCGTTCATTGCACAGTTTTTATTTATTATTTTAATAAATAACAATAATTATTAGCACTTTTAATAGCAGATATAAGAGATTCAGTATTAAAAACAAATAAGAATTGGAATTAAACTCAAATAGAAGGTTACTTAGATGCAGGTTATAAACATAGATAAACATGGTCGTAAAAGCAGTGACGCCAACCTGATTTCAACATCTTCATTACATTAACCATTCATTTTCTACTATTTATAAAATAATTAAGTTGCAATCTTTACTTTTTCGCCCTACTTTACTTTTTCGCCCTACTTTTTACTTTTTCTCCCTACTTTTTGATTCAGGGGTGAAAAGACCTGCTTTAGTCCCTCTAAACTAATTCAAAATCATAACTTTTTTATTCTACTGGAGATAAAATATAGTTTTTGTCAAAAAAAAGTGATAAAGTTGATATTGAGGGTTTTTGCTTCCGAGCTTACCGAAGGTAAACAGAAGCTACGTGATCGTTCTGAAGAACGAAACATTTAGTTCTCCAATTTAAAAAATTCCAAGACAGAAATGCGTCTCAGACATCAGAGAACATTTTTTGTTCCGTGTCTGTCTGTCTGTCGCTCAATTTTTTCGAACCAATATACTTAAAAAATACTAATTTTATTTTATTAAAATATTTTATGATTTGAGATTTCTCGGACTAAAGAGATAAGATAAGGATTGAAGTGGGAGATAAGAAGGATGATATCGTGTAGTTAACTCCTTGAATTTAACTCCTTTTTGTATTGTAGGTCATAATTAACCCATTGTTGGTCTCATGCTCTCAACCATATGCGCCCATGTGTCCTCATGCGCACAAAAATACATTCATTACACCTATATTTATACCTACAGAAGAAGCTATCTGATTCTAATGAAATTTGCAAGCGTTTGTCAAAAGCAGCCTGCAGATGACCCCAGATTAATTTCATCCATCTGCGATCCTTAAATGTTGCTAAATTGATCTTTAAATTAATGTGACAAATCAAACAAATTTTGAAAGTTTTAAAAAACTGAGGAGAATTTGATAAATTTGACAATAATAGGTTTTATCTACGATTGATACTATTAACTTCTTAGTTAATTAACTATTCAATGATTACGCAGTGGATTACTATCCGAACACTTTAATGTATTTTTCTCAACACACAAAGCTCAAGTGACTTAATATTAATACAAAAACTATACATGTATATAAGGATGACATACACAGTGACTGATTGACATTATATGTCAGCGTCAATAATCGTATAATAAATATACTTTGATTAGCAGCTAAGCCAATAGATACGTAATATAAACATTACATCTCTGTTTAGATTCGTAGAAAGTGATTCTTTACACACCTGTATTAATTGCGCATTCGATTGATACGTAATATAAACATTACATCTCTGTTTAGATTCGTAGAAAGTGATTCTTTACACACCTGTATTAATTGCGCATGCGTGTCTCATTGTTCTGAACAATTCCTCTTTTTTTCCACTCTAGTGACGTAAAACCAAGCACGTAAAACCAACACTAAGTGACGTAAAGAAGAAGAATTCCTCTTTTTTCCACTCTAGCGACGTAAAGATGAGGAATTCCTCTTTTTTTTCCACTCTAGTGACGTAAAGAAGAAGAATTATCAACTTTACACACGATTAGCGAGTTTGTTTACATTTAACATGACTAATTTGATGTTTATTTAATAAAAGTAACTGTTT
>KZ652035.1:261883-279500 GCA_001010745.2 Gerris buenoi
GCGCGAAAATTTAAAGTGCGCCCAAAATTTTATTTTTCAAAAATTTTGAGTTGGGTATCAAATGAAAGCTGCTGAAGAGTAGGACACAAATATATATTTGCTTTTTTAAATGTTTTATTCTTTAATGTTTTTATAAGTCAAAATATACCCAAAAAAACATCCCCCCTCCCAAAATTTATATAATGGCTGGTCCTAAAATTTTGAAATAATTCATAGTTATACCTTATGGTGGGGCGATGGAAATTTCCTGAAAAATGTAATTTATCTTGTCGTTAATACCGATAAAAAACATTGTGACCCCCCGGGGGATCGAACCCGGAACCCTTTGGATCGAAGACGAAAAAATCATAATTACATAACGGGTGTGCTAATTCATCTACAAAACCCTAAAAAGTACTTGGGGCAAGTACTTCCCTGTGATTTTTTGACTTTACATTAGTTTCAACTAATGTAACTTTTTTTATATAAGTTTCAGTTGTTTTTGATGGTAATAAAAAATATGCGAGCGATAAATAAATATTATTTTTTAAAGCGTGTATAGTATAAATTTGATAGAAAAACTTTGGGCAATACCTTAAAGTGCCATCAGATCCACCAACGGCACGTCTCATAATTTTATTGGGTCGAACTGACAAATCTTCTACCGCTTTATTTTTTACGTTGGCACGAATTTCTTCTAGCTCTTTTTCTATTTCATTTATAGGCTCGTGGTTGTGCTCAAGTGTAGGATGCCTAGTTATTTTTGTAATAGACGCGTCAGAATTTAACGTAACCGTGCAAGTATCCTTTTTACAACATCGCCACACAACATCACCATTTTTTAGCGTTTTACTTGTAATGTATTAATAATTATTGCGGAACCGCGTTTAGAAGTAACTTTAACAATAGTGTTCGACATATTCTGTAAGACTAAAAGGTATAGTGTATGAAATTCTAGACAATGTAATAAATTAGATAAAGATTGTGACAAGATATAGAAAATAATAATAAATAAACATTATATTCAATAGGTAAACTTGTACAGTGCCGAAACGATCCATGATTTTGGAAGAATCTGGTGCTGAAACGTACCAGGACTTTAATCCTTTCATAACAATAGCGGGTGCCGAAACGAGCTACTGCCGTTTATAAAATAGAGCGACATAACGGCAAACAGAGCCACGGAACCAAAACTGTTTTCTGAAATCTGTAACTACGCTTATTCTTTATGTTGTCTGATAATATAATTTGATTTTTATTTTTATTTCAGTGAATGAAGACACCTGTCAATTGGCCTACGACATCCTTACATGTCTCAAAGTGAAAGCTATCAAGGTTCGTATCTGGCTCAAAGCAAGGAATGGGGTAGAGGCAACAATACTATAGAATCGGTGTCTCAAAAAGTGGTTCATTATGTGACACCCCTATACTAAACCTCCCAAGCGGCAGTTTGGTGAAACAGTATCGATATCTCGATAAAAAAAACGAAATTTATCTGATGTCAGCTAATAATTTTCTCTTTAAATGCTTAGAATAATACTATATATAGAAGGAGGGTCACTGATAACATTGAAACCAACTTTGGAACTTTGGTTGTGTACCTTATCTGCGTTCTAAAAATTCATTTTTGTAATTTGTGACGTCATAACTCTAAAATTATTTGCCTTCGGTTTTTTATTAAATTATAATTATTGATAGTCAGTTTAGTTTATTGTAATATTTTTTTTGTGTNAAATAACTGTAGTATTAGCTCTCGAGGCTTGCCGAGGGAGATATTCCCGAGAGCAGAAATACTTCGATCCATGTTGCGTATTAAATTTTATCTACGACTAGTGCACCGTGGGTAATAGCTAAGTTTGTAGGTATAACAGTTTTACCTAAAAATTCACGTAATTTAAACACCTTAAACTAATATTTAGATACTTCATTTATTAAAATAACAATTTTTATACTAAATATACACGTTTTACAACAAACGCTTTCAATAGTTTGATTTTAATTTATAGACTTTGTACGATAACCTAAAGTAACCTTCCTGAAAAATTAAAAGCTATAAACAGCGGAAAAACTTACTACCAACATAATACATAAAAAATACCTAAAAAAATTACCTTTTAAGTTGGTATATGATTGTTGTTTTTTTTACTCCCAAGGGAGGGAAGTGTTACTTCCCTCCATGTTATTAGCAATGTAAAGTCCACTTACAATGCAAGTCGTAGATAAAATTATTTACTAGTGATGCGGTGCATAAAGAACTCGCGTAGAAATGTGCTATTATATCAGCCGGAATTAAGTTCTCAATAATGATATCAGGACAATATTCTAGTGANCTTTCCGGACGTCATTTACTGCAAGAAGAAACAGGGTACAGCTGAGTACGGCTCCTTGGGGCACTCCGTTTTCTTGTTCGTATGTACTTGAGAGGGAACTTCCCACTTTAACATTAAACATCCTCCTTGATAGGAAGTTGTTTATGTAGTGCAGTAAATGCCCTCTAAAGCCCATGTATTGTAATATTGTAATATTTTTGTTGTGTTTTATCTTATTTTAGCTCTGAAATATGCTAAAAATAATGTTTATTATATCATGCCGGGCGAGTTAAAAAAAATGACGTCAGAGTGAAATGTAACAGTAACCAATGGCAGGGCTTGTTTTCTTGACGTTTGTGAGCGGGCTTTGAATAGTTACTAAAGCGTGGCCAACCTTCTCCAGCTTAAATGAAAAAAAAAAGTGTTGTTATGTAGGTCCCCTGGTCACAACCTCTCGGCAAAAGTTGGATTCAGCCTCTTATCAGTTATTGCTTAGGATTTCGATTCTATGCTCCTTCTATACATAGTATTATTCTATGCTTAATTGTTTGATATTTTGACTTATTTGAAATTTCGATAATAAAACAATCAAACAAAGCACAAGATGAGGTTAAAGGTTTTGTTGACAAGCGTCCGTGGGCACGTAAGGACAAGGAATAGACCAATTAGACAAGGACAAGGACGTGATCCTGCTGTTGTCATTTTAGTTCGGATTGAGCTCGCTTGAGAGGTTTAGTATATGGGTGTAGCATAATGAACCACTTATCAAATCACATTGCTCCCTCTTCCCCTTCCTTATTTTGAGGTATCTGGCAAATATAATGCATCAATTAGCGTCGCATTAGTATTGCTTCGGTTTGTTTAAATGAAGGAAATATTTAGCAGCAATCGCTAGTTAGTTAAAATACTAGCAAGAAGCCATACTATCTATAGATAATAGCTTTATTTTACTTTTGATAGAAATAGTTTGAATGCTCTATGATAGACATTTTTTAGATTTCATACGCAAACAGCGAATAAATAGAAAAGGTGTTAGCTAGTAGTCTAGTACTTCCTACCACAACGGGTAGGATGAACCACTTGTTCGAACCTTGCAATTAGGCCATCACTTAGGCCCTTTTTACGCCCCGTGGTGGAGAGTTCCAGTTACTTCACACATCGTACAATTGTACATTGTACTGCCGAAGCGAGTATGGTGTGGTCATTAGTAAACTATATAAGCGAGCATCAAAGCGGGGAGGGGGGGGGGAAGAGTCCTCATAAAGGGTCTCGCCCTGCTCCGTCCTCGAATCATAGATACTAATTACATCATCATGACACGGATGGGACCTACATCAAAGAGTGGGGGAAGAGTCCTCATAAAGGGTGTCCCTCGCCCTGCACCATCCTTGATTCATTGATGCAATTCAGACTATCATGGCACGGGATCGAACCCACGACCTCAAGTTGCCTCGACTTTGCTGAGCAAGCGCCTTAACACGCTCGGCTACCCTGGTTCCCTAAGTGATAGCTAACGTACTGTTATTTTAAACAAACCCTGTCTGCCCATATCTCATTTTTGTTTAAATTTATTGTCGCTGCCTTATGCAGCGCAGACTAAAATAGAAAAATAAATCATTTACGGACTATTTACTTTTAATAGTAAGACTTTACAACTCTTAGCTCTTAGCTTTTAGCTCGTAAAAGGAATATTATCTTCGAGGCTTGGAAAACAATTATTTAAACAAAAATACAAAGGTGACATACCTTGTCAAAAAGAAACAAAACAAAAATAACTAATAAATAAAATCGATGGCTTATGCCAGCGACATTTATCCTTTTTTAAGATAAATCTGAACATACTATTGTTTTTTTACTTGTTTGTTTTACCACGTGACTGCTTAGCTGATCTTATTGTCTAAATGTTCACAGGTTGGATTGGGACCTCCGAAACCTAGAGAACAGTGAAACAACCGTTGACTGGATAACTTGCTTCATTTCGAATTTCATGAATCAACTTTATATTATTAATTTCTTAATGAGACAATTTTTTTTAAATGTGTAAATAAAATGAGAAGTTGGATGGTTATATTACTTGTAGTGGTGATCCTAGGTCAAAACTTCTGGGGGGGGGGGGGGAGGGCTAAAGCCCCCATGTTTTGTAGGTTTAGGAAACATTTTAATACACCAGGAAGAACTCATTTTTTTGTTGTAATATGTTGTTGCAACAGGCAACTATGCAATCCCAGACGCAATCCTAGGCAATTGTTCGTTTAGGCTAAACAATTAAATTCATACATAATGTTTTAATTGATCTGGGATTAGAATGTTCTATTGTAAGTATAATTGGAGAGTAGTTTAGTTTGTCCCTTCTATTAATCTTCGAATATTTTTATATGTAGGTCGTTGAAGTGCAAAGAATTAATATTATTGTTTAATAATTGATTTTATTGTATACATGGTAATTAACTAGATTTTTCAATGTTTTTAGGCATGAATATGCCCCGCATATAAAACTATAATTGGAGGTTTATTTAAACACTCTCGTATGATAGTTCCTATATACATCATCAGAAAAGAAAGTATTGGACTTAAAATAATGATACTTTTTAACATAACTATAACATTATATTACCTTGAAAATTTGTTATAGAGGAACAAAAGGACCGGTTTAAAAACTGTATAGATTATTTAAAAAAATTATAAATTGTCAGAAAAATATAATATTTATACATAACAAAAATGTTAAAATTAACATGGTTGTCGACAGTAGTGCATTATATAATATAAGAAGGAAATTTTTGAAAGTATGACCTCTCGAAACAGCGTTTTTATGCATCTCTGAGGGGAAATTTGATTTGAATTCTTTGTCCTAAAATAAAGCCAACTTATGGAGTAGTCGTTGGCACAAAACTATGCACTAGTATTTTTAAGTAGTAATTTTAAAATAATAAAAAAAGAGCACCTAATAGCATATTAAATTTTTCAGGAAATATCAGTATTGCAATATACTTCAAATCTATAATAAACTGTCATTTATTCATTCATTAGTTATGAAAAACATGTTTTCTTAGAGTGGCCGTAATAAAAAATAAAAAAAGGGTTGGGGGATATAACATTAAGTAATATTTTTTTCAAGTAGTGATTATTATCATTAAAAAACAATACGAATGCAGTCCTAAAAACAATAATTGCCAAATTTCTAGCTTTACCTACAGTCATAAAACTTAAATTAAATTAAAATTATCCCCTCCCCCTTATGTTGTATAAAAATATACACTAAGCACCATGAATGTTTTAGCTTTTTGTTAGCGCTTAACTTTATTTTAAGATGAATTCATTACCTAACTATAAAATAAATATTAAGAGATTTGTAAGTATAGTGCTGACTAATAATTCATTATTAAGTTGCTTTAATAGAACAGTTTATTATCACAACTTTTGATGTACTCAACATGACCTTTAAAATGATACCTCATTTATCCAGTTCAAACAACTTTAAATTTGAAGGGGGGGGGGGGGGAGGGGAATTTTTGACATACGTTTTTCAATTTTTTTTATGTCAAAAATGATCTTAGAATTGAAAATACTTATTTTTATGAAGAATAAGATTTACTCGAAAAATCGAAAATAAGACCACTTCTCGCCTGACCAATTTCAGAAATCTGTACCTTTTGGGTACAGGCTGCATGGTACGAAATTTTTAATGCGGTAAATCTTCATTCCAAAACATGCAGGAGACTTTATAAAGAATTACTTTTTTTCGAAAAATGAATTTTTTTTTTTGCACTTACACCTATAGGTAAGTCGATCCGGGGACACCCTGTATATAAACTGATATCACTTATCAACTGATAACTCTAAATCTTCTCTACACCGCTTGTTTCCAAATCATAGCTACTTTTATGCGAACATTACCCCCACTCTGCTAAATTCTACTACAGTTAAATGTTAAACATGTATATTGTGTATAGGACATCCTGTAATGCATCTATAGCATCTATATATATCATTGATTAATTGATAACATGGCATGATAACCTATCTAACCGTTGAACCCGACCTGAGTTATCACAAAGAGGAAGAAAATAGCATAAAATAAATTTTAAAAAAATGATTAGTCTAGTCCTAGTCGGTTTTAGTGTTTGAGACAGTATAGCGAGGGAAAAGATCCGAGCAGTTTATTCTATTCAGGCATCATGAATTATTTTCTAACTTTTCTTTTGGTCTCTGTCGCATCCCTTCAATTCGTTTACGGGGTAACATTTCATTCTTTATAAAGAAACTTATCATTAAATTATTTTAACTAAATATTTACTTACTATTACTATTATTTACTTACTTACTTAATTTTACGTTTACTCACTTTATAGTCCAAGATCCGGTATAAGGAATATATACCCTCATCTGTTATTTAATTGGAATAAAGAATATATGATAGAGAATGTGTAGAATAATACATCGCAAATAGGTTGCCTAGCGAAATCGCGTACCGATGATGTTAAATAATAAACTGTTTATAACCTTCCCCTTACTTCAACTTCCCCGATGTGTTATTTATGAAAATCGAACATTAACTGAGAGAATCGACCCCAAGGAATTCAAAAAATAAGGGTTGCCTACTTTCCTCTCTGGACAACTATGGAGTTGCCAGGTATAAACAGGTGAGTAACGTAATTAATATACCCTCATCAGTTATTATATCGAGTTATATATCAAATGAAAGGTAATTTTATTCCAAATCCAACCGTATTAGGTTGCCTTATCAAAAAGTTGGATGAATCCATGGTTGCCTAGATTTTAGATCTAAAATTTAGAATTTTAATTTAGAATTTAAGGCAACCTAATACGGTTGGATTGGGAATAAAATTAGCTTTCATTTGATATATAACTCGATATAATAACTGATGAGGGTATATTAATTACGTTACTCACCTGTTTATACCTGGCAACTCCATAGTTGCCCAGAGAGGAAAGTAGGCAACCCTTATTTTTTGAATTCCTTGGGGTCGATTCTCTCAGTTAATGTTCGATTTTCATAAATAACACATCGGGGAAGTTGAAGTAAGGGGAAGGTTATAAACAGTTTATTATTTAACATCATCGGTACGCGATTTCGCTAGGCAACCTATTTGCGATGTATCATTCTACACATTCTCTATCATATATTCTTTATTCCAATTAAATAACAGATGAGGGTATATATTCCTTATACCGGATCTTAGACTATTACGAAACAATTACTTACATTTTACATAAAACTGAAATTTGTTGTGTTTATTGTTAATGTTTGTTGTATTTCACCTGGCATCTGACAAAGGACTTAATGCTGTATATTATTATTATCTACGATTGATACGTAATATAAACATTGTATCTCTGTTTAGATTCGTAGAAAGTTATTCTTTACGCACCTGTATAGTTTTGAACAATTCCTCTTGTTTTCCAATCTAGTGAAGAAAAGAAGAAGAATTATTCTTTAACTTTACACACGATTAGCGAGTTTGTTTACATTTAACATAACTAATTTGATGTTTATTTAATAAAAGTAACTGTTTGTATCGAGTTTTTTTGTAAAAATCAATGAGTGATTAAGTGATTATGAACAATATGAGGAGAATAATACGCCTTCCGAGATAATTAATTCGGCACAAAATACAACTAACGAATTAATGTCATCTTTATCAAAAGAGAAATACGAGCTTACATACAGGAAGTTCATTATTTTTTTCTGCATTTATTATTAAAATCTAACAATCGTAGATAAAATACGGTACGCAACTCGTGCGAAACCGGCATTTTGCATTGCTCGTGTGGTTTTTACTACCCTCGCTGTCGCTCGGGTGTAAACACCGCACTCGCATGCAAAATGCTACTTTCCACACTCGACGCGTAATGTACTATTTTATTATTCTATATGGAATTTCAGTATGGGAAAAAATTCTATCAAACATGAGACGAACATTTTTTTTTCGATTTTTTTTTTGTCAGTCAGTCTACTGTCAACTCAGTGTTGCAGTAAAGGATGGAACGGCTGTAGTCGACTTGGCCGGGGCACTGCCCCCAGAATCAGGAATATAAAGATAAACACATTATGTACTAATTAATATAACTTGATACCATCATGACTCATGTCTTTGTTTCAGATCGATCCTGATTACAAGAAACAAATCATGGCTGAGAAAGTTAAATGTCAGGAAACCTCGACTCTACCCGAAGGTAAATTGTTTTCATTACTTGGCTAAATATCAGAACAATGCGTCAATTTAATGTAAATATCTATAAATGATTATATTATTTGAATAAGAATAACAAAATAAAAGACGAGACTAGTAAATTTTAGTTCAACAGTGAACCAAACTCAGAGGTACATGAGTACTTGCTTAGTGATAGTTTAAGGTTATTTCTTACAAATAATGTTATGTTATTTTGTATTATTAAAAGTTATTTTGACTGATTATAGATGTTTTATGGTAAATATTTACTTTAATTTGCCTTTTCAGGTATACAAAGCTAAAGTAACATCAATTTCTACATATTATACTTTATCTAGAATATTCTATAGGCATACTTAGGAATAAAAGAACATAATAATTGAAAGATAAAAAGAACTTTTTATATACTACGTTTTTAAATTTTCTGTTATAAATCATAATTTTGAAACCTGTCAAAATGAAGATTGTAAATATGGGACATGCCAATACAAATAAAATAACTTGCGGATTATTTTTTCCGAACTAACTTTCCATTCAGCAAAATTGCTGAAAACGAATTAAATTCTGCTGAAAGAAGGCTAAAAGTTTTAAAATACTGGATTGTCATCGTGTTCTGAGATATTCTAAAAGTTTCAAATGTTTAGCTACTCTGGAAGTTAGTTAGACTAAACTGAACTGTCTTGTACCAGTTGCTTGTTTTTCATGACTCACCGTTTCCCATGTTTAACTTTCTTTGCTTTTGTGGCACTGATGATGGCCCTATAGTGGCTGAAAGCTGCTTTGAAAATAATAAAATTATTTCACTTGGAGTGACTTTTTCTTTCTACATTTAATGATAACCTCCACTAACGCTTCATATTTTAATGAAGTTTGTCTTGTTCTTAGATTGAAGTAACTTAGACAAGAACTTAAGTATAAGTATCTTTTAATCCCTTCACATCAATGCTTTTATCATTTTTTTTTTTTGTTTATTTCAGAGACAGTCATGGAAGTTGTTAACATGAAAAGCAAATTGGAAACTCGAGATGAAAAGGTTATTTTATAAATCTAATATTTTAGTTTAGATTTTAGATTACATCTTAGTAATTTTTTTATGGTTTCTTAGAGACTTTTTGAAATCCTTATGCCGAGGGAGATGTGTCTGTATATCCGTCTTTGGTTCATAGTGCCCGAGTACTTTTACGGCCCGAGTGCCGTTTACTTTTTTTGTGCAAGATACATATACTATACCCACTTTAAATAAATGGGGAGGTGTAGCAATTTTTATTTATTTATTATTATTTTTTATTCCGGGGACATTTTACACCCGAAGACTCAGGCCATTTAGGTGAGCCCATTGAACAAACCCGGTTAGGGGCCGAAATTTCACACTCTCGTGTGAAGATATGCGGTCGAACCATAACCCATCTCCTAGTTGAATTACAACCAGAAGTGTCATCATCATGGTTCCAGGCCGAAACCCGGTGGCGCCACTCTTTCGAGGAGCTTCCATTTGTTTTAACAATGCCGGTCCTGGAATCGAACCCAGAGCTGCTGTCACCTTCTAACCAGCTCGATGCTGCTTAAACTTGCCTAATCGCAAGGTGAGCGCTCTAGCCCAGAGCCACCCAGGCCCCGATGTGTTTCAATACTTTTAGTGAAATGTAGGTAATATAAAGTATAATATTAACTGTCTAATTTTTATAAATGGGTAGGCGTTGCAATATATTAAAGAGGAGTAGGCAATTTAAAGTACGTATTAAAAAAATTTAATAGATATGCGATGTTAATGTTTGTATTATTAGTGCACAGTGGGCATCCCCAATGGCGGTTGCTCATCAGTGTCGTAATCGTCTGACATTGAGGAGGTTCCGGGTTCAATTCCCAACTGCGGCAAGGGCCACTCCGATTGGCCACTGGTCAGAAACTAGTGGGAGTAGAGGCTCTATAGTTGCACTAACGTATGCGGCAGGTCAGTCGGCATCAAGTGGTCGACTGAAGGTCGTGCGAGTGCTAGTTTGGTCTTTATACCATCCTGAAATGAGTGCTGCAATTGAAAACCTCGCCAAATACGAATTTTGGGAAGCCATCGAGCACAAAACTTCGGGTAACCTGACCTAACACTACCTTGTATAACACAGCCCTAGAAATCTATATATATATAAAGATGAAAGTCCGTGGGTATGTATGTGGGTGGGTGGGCGTGTATGTGCTTTATACAAATCTACAGTTTTATTCCGATCTCGATGAAAATTTGCACACTTGACCTTCAAAGCAAGGGGAAGGACACTGTCTACATGATTTCTCGAAATTTAATTTTTGGTACCCAGGAGTACGAGGTACAAGTAATGAATACGGGGTCAAAGTAATAAATACCCTTTATGATGCATATCGTTAAAAAGCTCTTTGAGAGCACAGTAATTGTTGTTATGTATAGTTTTGTCATATTTTCATTTAGGAGGGGGGTAAAGTGGGAGTATGTATACAAATCTTCAGTTATATCCCAATTTGATGAAAATTTTCACTCTTTTACTTCAAAACAAGATCAAGGTCACTGCCTACATGAGAGTTCGAAAATAAAATTTTGGTACCCAGGGGTACGGGGTACAAATGTCAAAGTAATAGCCTTCATGATACATATCGTTGAAAAACTTTTTAAGAGTACAGTAATTGTTGTTATGTCCTTTTTGGCATAGTTTTATTTAGGAAAAAAGGAAAAATATATCTATACTATCTATAAATATCTATGCTATATTTTTGGTCTATACATATCTATGTATGTATCTTCTATAAAAAGAAAAAATCTGTGGGTATGTATGTATGTCCTTTATACTGTTTATACAAAACTTCAGTTTTATTTCTGCTTCTCCGAAGCACGGAAAAGGTTACTGTCTAAATGAGATTTCTAAATTTAAATTTTGGTACACAGGGATACGGGGTACAAATGTCAAAGTTATGAAAACCCTTCATGTTGCAAATCGTTGAAAAGCTCTTTAAGAATAAAGTAATTGTTGTTATTTACATTTTTTTTTCATATTTTTATTTAGGAATTTTTATTTTTTATATTTATTAGTGGTATGACATGGTCCAGTTAAAAAAAGTAAGGTTTGTAACATAATTCCCTCCAAACATAACAATTTTTTATACTTAATTATTTTATTACAATGTCCCAATACTTTTATGATATACATATACAGTTAGTATCTACTTCTTTATTGATATTTTAGTCATTTAGGTCTTAATTTTTGTATACAACCCGGGCTGCGCCGGGTACTCCAGCTAGTCTTTTAATATTTATTGGACAGCTCTGAAATTTTGAAATTTCAATTATCCAAATGAGTTCATGGGTGATTAATGATAGCCTACCACTTCTTTCTTCATCATGCATTTTATTTCGTCCGCTTTTAAATAAAAGAACCCATTCACGTACAACTAACTCCTTCTCTTCTAACACTTGGTCCTAACATGGCACAAAGTTCTCGATGAATAGCTACTGCCGAATATTTTTTAACAGATCACACTTCACATTTGGCGGGGTTTCAATTGCAGCGCACATCTCAAGATGCTGTATAATCCAACTAGTGCTTGTACGACATTTATTTGACCGCGGCTTGATGCAGTCTGTTCTATAATGTACGTTAGTGGCGTCGCTACTCCCCTACTTCCCGCACAATAGTCAATCGGAGCTTACTTTCCGAACTGCCCTCGTTGTTGTATAAGTCTATTGGCAGACCCAAGCCCATCATGGGGTGTTGTAGCAAATATAATTATTTTTACTTCATGCACAGTTGGTACATGTCTTCATGTGTCATATGAGAACATAGTTGTACTATTCAGCGAAATTGTTAACCACACACTAATTATACTTTTTTTTATTTTGATTACAGTGCTTTTCCGGCTGCTTACTTAAAGGAATAGGAATTGTAAGTAATATAATTTATCGTTTCAAATGATTAAGAATGTCTCACAAATTTGATGGATGGAATATACGAGTATGTTTGTCATTGACAAGATCAGTAATATGCTCCGTTTAAAAATCCTTTATATTAGTTTTAATTTTGTTTGTGTATAGTTGGGTGTCATCAAAATGTTTGTTTTGCTCTTTCAGCCATCAAATCGAGCTGAAACTTGGCACATGCACTCGGTACCAATAGAAAATCATTCCATCAAATCAACAAGAGACTTGCTTTACTTACCTATGACTCACACAACAAAAATGCTAAAATATGCAGAATTTACAATAAAAACAGTTATGCTCGTGGTCTCTCACTGCCACTGGTTGAATACGAGGATCTCCAGTTTAATGAGGAGATATCTGCCCTAATACATAACTGAAGCAAGAATTAAAGGCACTTCTTTAGAGTATTACTCCCTTTATATAAAAATGCTTGCATACGAGTCTGCAAGACAGGAAGGCATTTTCATGAAACACTTTTTTAGTTTATGTGGCAAGGCTCTCTCTACAACCCTCTAGACTAGACAATACTATGCCACTACGAACACCTCCTGCAAATGCTTAACTTCCTGATAGCAATGTAACGCTTTTTTCTTGCAACGCTTTTCGAGTTTATGTGCCATATCCAAGACATTAAAATGTCAAATTCAAAACAGTGTACTACTACAACTCAGTTGAAAAGCGTTGGACTTTCTCAGTATACGTGTATTCAACTCTAACAATGATATTGTGTTGGTTTCAGATCAAAGACGACACTTACGACTGGGAAACTCACCAAACTTTGATTGTCAAAGTGTTCCACGATCCAAATGACCAAGAAAAGGCAAAACAAGTTGTCCACACCTGCAAAGGAAAAGGTATTTTTTTGTTCTGTTAAAATACTTTAGTAACAGTTGTTCTCAACCATTTTCCATACGTTGACCGGAGAATAAACAAGTAAGGCGTGCTTCACGTAAGTACGTGAGGCGATAATCGCCAGTTTTTGTACGATTAGGTTTAATAGTTGCATATCCTTTTTCTACACTTCAAGACCTTTAAATTGACGTATAACATGCCTTGGTAACTAAAAACTTTTTTTTTAGTCCCTCACCATATTGACCAGATTGCCATCTTGAAAATGAAGTGGAAAAACTCCAAAATTTGTCCAGTTGTCTAAAATGACGAGATGTACCTGTGTGCCAAATTTAATGATTCTAGCTACAGTAGTTTATGAATTGAAACAAGCCAACGGACGATAACATGGACAGACTGACAGACAGGCAGACAGACAGACAGATAGAGCCGTTATATAAGGTTTCTTTTTTATTAGGGTTTCGTTGGTAAAACAAAAAAAAAAGAAACCCTTATAGTATCGTTCCTGTGTCTGTCTGTCTGTCTGTCACTCTGTACGGTTCCAATAACTTTTGAACCAAAGATATAAAAGCGTGAAACTTACCAGTATTAAAGATCGTTTTGACGCGCACACAGGAAAAATATAGAGAACTCAAAATAATCAGCTGTTCAAATTCAAAATGGCGGATAATTCACATCGCGAGAATAAATTGAGTGGGGTATTGAAGAGTAGATTACANTTAATAAATGGTTATTATTATTATAATTATTATCTGTATTTGGATACTTTGTCGAATATATATATATATATATATATATTTACTAGTTAAATGAGCAAATTTTGATAACCTGACGCTTTCAACATAGATTAAAATTTAAAATGGAGCATCAAAGTGGTTTCCCCTCGTTTGTCGTAGATAGGATACCTGGGAGAGAGATGATGCGATGGAACAACATGTATTATTAATTAGATTGGCCTCAGGTTGCATTTACACTGGACTAAACAGAATTGGTAATTTGAGTGGTTTGGCTTGCCATGGCTTAACTGCGCTGATAATGTCATCGTAAATTCAAACGATAAAACCCCCAAAAATTAATTTGAAACGGAGGAAAATTTTGACAATTTCAATCCAGGAATGAGCGTAGCAGGGTTGATTAGACAGGATATTTGTTCCACGTGTTTCTTCTTTTTATACGTATAAACTTCCACGTGCTTTAAATTTATCATATGTTTTTCCATGAATAGCATTGCACATGTACATACTCGCAAATTGTCAGTTCACATTTATGATCACATCGAGTAGATAATTAAAGTGACCAGATCCCTCATTCTTTAAAGACCCAATCACGTGTTTTATCTGGACAAAAAAAAAAAAAAAAAAAAATGAAATACTCTTTATCATCATCAGATAACATAGCATCTAAAGACTACATTACAAATTAACAATATCTAACAGAATGAAAGATATAGAATTACTAATTTAGTTGTGCATTTGATGTTGTTTCCAATGTACATGTCAATACATTACATCATCAGATAACATAGCATCTAAAGACTACATTACAAACTAACAATATCTAACAGGATGAAAGACAAAGAATTACTAATTTTATTTAGTTGTACTGTTTATAAGTTTTCCAATGTACATTTTAATACATTACATCATCATCAGGTAACATAGAATCTAACCTTTACATTAAAAACTTACAATACCTAATAGAATAATAGATGAAGAAATATTGGGTCAAATCGGTTGAGCAGCTACTTTTAATTACGCCATAAATTTATATGGAGTAGATATTATCCACATTGTTATTATGAAAGGTACAATGTAGATTTTTAATTTTTGACTAATGCTCGCTATTCTTAATTTCAATTTAATTCACAGTGGGTATCCACATAGTTATTATGTAAGGCACAATGTAGATTTTTACTTTTGTCTGATGCTCGCTATTCTCAATTTCTACTTAATTCACATAGTTATAAATGATTTAATATCATCTATCGTGCAACTAAAATAATTTAATATTTATCATGTTTTTGATACTGTTAAGTAAAGTAAGTATAAGAACTGGCGTGGGTAGTGCTATCAGGGTTGGAAAAAACCCGGGTTTTTTGGAAAAAGCCCAACCCACCTGGGTTTTTTAATAAAACCCGGGTTTTATTGGGGTTTTTTGGGTTTTATTGGGTTTTTTAAAGAAATAATTAATTTTAACTTACAAAAATGCGTAAATGTACCAAATCTTATTAAAATAAAAAATGCTGACTTAGTATGATAATATAACAATAAAATAAAATATGATAATAACAATAAAATTAATATTTTCCGGGCGGCACCACTACAGGTAAGGACTGCAAGGACATACATACAGACATCATGCAGAAAACCACTTAGGAGGTCTTAAAAACTCCCAAAACGGATTATTCCGTTGAAACCCCGAAAAAAAAAAATTTGGGTAAAAACAATACTTTTTCTATATACTTATTTAAGGGAGGGAGAAGGTAAGGAAAAGTAAAAAAGTTGAAATAAGACCAGTTTTTAGAAATGGTATTTTTATATCAATTATTATTACAGAAAAATACTTGAATTAAACAAAAAAAAATTATTACATACTATGGGGCTCTGCCCCCTACTCGCTTCGGTCGTCGAAAAGCGGCCGCTGCCTTAAACTTTCCCACATTTTGACATTTTACTATTTGATAATTTGACACATTTGTTTGTTTACAAAACTTTTTAATTATAGCTAGATATTTTTACTTTTCATCACCTCTGGTAGGAAAAGTTTTGTAGTCAACCATTTTTTTTAAAAATTTATTTATTTTCTTGAGATTTTAACGGGATTTTCCGTTTTAGGTGTTTTTAAGACCTCCTGAGTGGTTTTCAGCATGACCTCTGTTTGTATGTGTGTGTTTTATCATTGTAGTGCCCAAGGTATTTAACCTATAGAGAGTTGAAACTTGGCAGAAAAATCAGTCCTNAAAAAACCCGGGGAAATTAACATGGGTTTTTTTCATTTTACCCGGGTGGGTTTTTTAATATTCCCCACCCGGGTGCCAACCCTGAGTGCTATCCATCAGAAGGTAATGTAATGTTATCCTTACTCCTGTATATTACCAGCAGTTATGATGGATAGGCTTTATCTTGTCTACTGGAGATGGATCAGCCCCTACTACACTCAATATAATCTTTATTTAGACCAACGTTCTGTAAATTTTTGCTTTAATAATAGAGTTAGATTATTGCCCCTAGCAACAATCTGATTTTTACAATTATACTTGTGGGAATCAAAACGTTTCTGGAATGTTTTTAAAATCAATTTTCTATACAAATAACCCCTCTTCTCAATGAACTTTGTTTAACGTTTCGGAATTGGGTGACTTCCTCGAAAAAAATCATTATTTTGGCTAAAAGTTAATCCTCTGTCGCATCAATGTTGTAAGTTGTCCAGCGCTGTTGAACTTTGTCTATTTGAGAAAGACCTTCAGCGGCCTAATATGTTGTAATAACTTGGAGCCAGATCAGGGGTATAGGATGGGTATCTGCTCAAATGCAAATGGATAGGAAGAAGGTATGGGAAAATCCTTACCACATGCAGAAGATCCTTAAAATTCTGATGCACTTATGTAATGCCACGTTCACTATGCCAAATGGCTTGAAAAGTAAAAGCCAGATGGCACTGCCAAGTGTGATGTGGACGTCTTGCTTAGCATTTTGGCAAGGTTGTATTTGACACGCCAAACCGAACTTATCGATTGTCGGTTCGGATGAAAGGAAGCCAGATGACATCGAGGCGTATGGCAATGTGTGAACGTACCATTTGGCAAGACTACTGCTACTTAAATATTATTTATTTTGAAATTTTATAAATAAAATTTGACATTTATTCCCTTCTTCTTTGAGGGGAGTTAGATGATTGTTAGAATAAAAAGATAAAGATAAGGAAAAAAAAGAAAATATAAAGATTAGGATAAAGATTAAAGGTTAGATTAGGTATATGATTGGTGGAAAAAGAAGTATTGAAAGAAAGAGAAGAGGATTTACCAAAAAGAGGGAATGGTCATATAAGTGACGATGAAATGATATATAAGGTGTAGGAAGAGTTAACGGATAAATAGACAAGTACATATTATCATTTATAGAATAATCTTGACACCTATTTTTCGAAGCATACCAGAATCAGGTTCTTTTTCCTTTCTCTGTTTTACTTTGACGTTCATTAAGAGAAGTCGGTTTAATTTGTGTTTCCCTTTATTAATTTCAATTCACTATCTAAATTTTTTACTTTTTACAATAAAATAAAAACCAAGATAAATTTGTTTGAAATGTGTGCGTGCACCTGTGAAGTGACAAATGATTCCCACCCCCCCC
>KZ652035.1:291275-304326 GCA_001010745.2 Gerris buenoi
GTAGCTCAGTTGGTAGAGCGCTATACTGGAAATATAGAGGCCCGTGGTTCAAGTCCCGGCGCTGGAGTCTATTTTTCTCTGTCTGTTTCCCATTGTTAATAATAATAATAATTTGATTTATATTATGATATTTTAATTCTGTGTCACTGAGATAATTTTTTTTTTTGAGTTTGTCAACATATAAAATGTTTGCTTGCAATAATCAATTTTCAATTTCGAACTCCATTTCCTATTTTAAGAGCATCCAATTTTCAATAAAGTAATATAATCATTTTCGTTCCAAGTTCCAATCCGTAGTGTGTTTGATTTGTAATATAACAATTGTTATAAAATGATATTAAAATAGATAAATAAATAAAAAATACATTACACACAAAACACGGTGCACAAGAAGATGTAATCTAATATATAATGGAAATAGATCTATACAAGTTTAGAAGAGATAAAGTATATACATAAATACAAATCAAGAAAATAAAGTGTGCCAGTAGATATTGGTTGTGAACTCATGTATGAATGCATAAAGATTTCTATATATGATATGGAACTTTTCAAATAAATAAAAAGGGTTTATTTTTGTTGTATCTTAGCTTATCTCTTGTAGAACCAATATAATATAAATGTATTATTGAAAATAAATATATAGAAATAAATTTTAAGATTATAGAAAGACAATTTAAAAAGGTAACATGAACATGTACTGCATAGTCGGATGTCAATGTTTACAATTGGAAATTGGGTTACGTTCATAGTCCCGTATAAATGCTTATAACTGTGGAGAAACCGAAAAAATAAGATAGAGAAATAAAAAATTTTAAATTCCTTGACAGTACTAAACAATTCCTAAGAATATTTGGATGGTGTGGTAAAACTAGTTAATTAGCCAAGAGCTCTTAATTTTACTTAAATTTATCCTAAGCATATTAAACATTGAATAAAAAGCGTGATCCCGATGAGATTCGAAACCCAAACACCACACTTTTAACCCACAGTCACATAATTTTTATTGAATTTTTGAAGTCAAACTACTTTAGGGGTGGTAGAGTAAATTGGTTTGGAGGGAGCGAAATTTCATGTAACGAAGGTAATGATTCGAGATTCGTTTAAGTGAAAGATGTTTTATTAGGTAAATCAACTGTCGACTTAAGCCAGCAGTTGATTTACCTGTAAAAAATCTTTTACGTGGGCGAATTTCGATCCACCGATCTCTGATTCAGCAGGCATAAGTGCTAACCATTGCACCACGGAGGTAGATGATTTTTCAATACACAGAATTGGTATATAAGCGTAATATTATATAAATTATAATAATATAATATATATGAATGTAATTTACACTGTTTTCTTCATTTTTCCCTGAAATTTTATAAAAATACTAGCTGGATACCCGTGCTTCGCTACGGAGTGTTTTTAAATTTGATAAGTTTATAAACTACCAGGAAAGCATACAAATTATTTTACTATGCGAGAATATCTAGATTNGATTGTTATCGGCGAGGATGCTCCGCGAGAGTGTGGATGCGATTGCTTCGCCCCGAGTATCCTTGCTGATAGTTATCGGCGAGGATGCTCCGCGAGAGTGTGGATGCGATTGCTTCGCCCTGGGTATCCTTGCTGATTGCTATCGGCGAGGATACTTCGCGAGAGTGTGGAAGGACCTTAAGAATCAATTGTTTCTTTGGAACTTCACTTATCTTCCATCAAATAAATATTTCTAATTGTCTTAGGCCCTATTCCCATGGAGATACATACATCTGGTCTCGGGCTACATAACGACCAGGTGAGTGAGTGACTTAGCGACTAAAATCACCTGTTATCCTTACACAACCACGATTCGAGTTGCTCATACAGCATCATTGTCTAAGGTTGTATTGTTTGTTTGAAGGTAATAGGTGAAGATAATACCCAGTCTACACATAAAACAAGCCTTGACTGGTTGGCCACTGAGAGACTGGGAGATTAGGAGACCTGCATGCCAAGACACCTGGTTTCCAATTTGTGGTGTCTCTTTAGTTCACGCACTGGAGTATCCTCATTTGAGTACCGCCACACAATTACACATGTTGAGTCTTTTGGTTGCCGAGTTTCCTAGTCGCGTGAAGATTTGCGTATCCTTTAGTGAATAGGTCTTACTGTTTTCCTGTGCCTACTGCAACGTCTTTTCTAGGCTGAAAATCAGCCATCTTACACATAAATTTGATCCCAACAAAAACACTTATGTAAAAAAAGCCAAATCTCGAGTAAAAATTATAAGATCATAGGTGTAGCTAAGTTTCCCTTGTCCAGTCAAGTTTTAATAGGTCTGATTTATCCTGTACAATACTGTCAAAGCAGTATTAACCTCAATTGCTATTAAATGAGCTTAAAATAAGACTTTAGTTTTGAAGTTCTCTACTAGGTAGCGATAGTAGCTCAAGTTACAATTTTTTTTTTATAACTTTTACATTGTTTTAATTGAATTTGTTAATGCTCGATGTCTGTCCCCTTCTTTATACTCTAATACGCTGACCCCTATCTTCTCCTTTAAACTAATATTTAATCACATTACTTTAACATCCCTTAAGGCATTTTAACCTTAGAATTATTCGACCTATTTTTTTTTTTTTTTTTTTNCGTCTAGACAGCTTGAGAATGATACAATGATGCAATCGTCTAGACAGCTTGAGAATGATACAATGATGCAATCGTCTAGACAGCTTGAGAATGATACAATGATGCAATCGTCTAGACAGCTTGAGAATGATACAATGATGCAATCGTCTAGACAGCTTGAGAATGATACAATGATGCAATCGTCTAGACAGCTTGAGAATGATACAATGATGCAATCGTCTAGACAGCTTGAGAATGATACAATGATGCAATCGTCTAGACAGCTTGAGAATGATACAATGATGCAATCGTCTAGACAGCTTGAGAATGATACAATGATGCAATCGTCTAGACAGCTTGAGAATGATACAATGATGCAATCGTCTAGACAGCTTGAGAATGATACAATGATGCAATCGTCTAGACAGCTTGAGAATGATACAATGATGCAATCGTCTAGACAGCTTGAGAATGATACAATGATGCAATCGTCTAGACAGCTTGAGAATGATACAATGATGCAATCGAAATATTGCAAAAGTGAGCCTTAAACTTCCTTAATTGACCAAACTTCTAAAGAATTAATAGAATCAAGTGATTCTATTAAGTGATTTGACGTAATAGGACGCGAGGAATCTATATGCCAAACTAATTGGCAGACTATTTAAATTCTAGACAGAGGAATCTATATGCCAAACTAATTGGCAGACTATTTAAATTCTAGACAGAGGAATCTATGTGCCACACTAATTGGCAGACTATTTAATTTCTAGACAGAAGAATCTATGTGCCACACTAATTGGCAGACTATTTAAATTCTAGACAGAAGAATCTATGTGCCACACTAATTGGCAGACTATTAAAATTCTAGACAGAGGAATCTATGTGGTACACTAATTGGCAGACTATTTAAATTCTAGACAGAGGAATCTATGTTCCACACTAATTGGCAGACTATTTAAATTCTAGACATAGGAATCTATGTGCCACACTAATTGACAGAGTATTTAAATTCTAGACAGATGAATCTATGTGCCACACTAATTGGCAGACTGTTTAAATTCTAGACATAGGAATCTATGTGCCACACTAATTGACAAAGTATTTAAATTCTAGACAGATGAATCTATGTGCCACACTAATTGGCAGACTGTTTAAATTCTAGACATAGGAATCTATGTGCCACACTAATTGACAAAGTATTTAAATTCTAGACAGATGAATCTATGTGCCACACTAATTGGCAGACTGTTTAAATTCTAGACATAGGAATCTATGTGCCACACTAATTGACAAAGTATTTAAATTCTAGACAGAGGAATTGACCTTGTCTTATTCCAAAGTTTAGAGCGTTGCAATTTTAACTCAATAAAATTAGTTTTGATTTCCGTTTGTGGATTTATATATCCATCCGTTATCACTCTTTTTTCTATAATTTATAAGTTGACTAAGATAATTTTTAAGATAATAAAAAAAAACTCTAAAGAAAGATTTATTTAACAATTTTTAATTCTACTCACTAAAGGAATTAGATGATTTTTTTTTCACTTTTAAATTCATAATAATTCAAAAAAAAGTTAATCAAAAATAAAAATTGTAAATGACTAGAGGAAAAAAAAAATCTTTGAAATATTAATTTTTCTTAATGTAAAATTAAATGAAAAGTGGTTTTAATACATAAAAGAGATTTGTTTTTGGAATTTTCTCTGTTCTTTTTTATATTCATTAGAAAACACTAAGTAGGGTTAATTAAGACGGCTTAAAGGCTGTCTTAATTTACATTCTAATTACATACCGATCTTTATTTTAACTTGTATTCGAGTCACATTAACTTCTAATTTATGTAAAGTTAATTTTAGACATTTTTTTATTTAAATAATAACTGTACGATAGAACAGATTAATAGATTAGCTTTGTATTCTCAAAGGAAGCATAGATTTGCAAGAGGCAATAAAGAAGAGCAATAAAGAAGAACAGCAAAAAAAGCAGAGCAACAAAGAAAGGCAACAAAGCAGAGCATCAAAGAAGAGCAACAAAGAAAAACTAAGAAGAATCATCTCATATTCTTCTTATTTATGATTGAATAATTAAAACAAAAACCATGATCAGATTATGAAATTATTCGGTCTCCAATTTCGCTGTTTATATGAACTAGCGCTCTTTGCAATTATCCTAAATTATTATAAATTACTTTGTCAGTATTAGATTCTGCTTTGCTTAANACACTAATTGGCAGACTATTTAAATTCTAGACAGAGGAATCTATGTGCCACACTAATTGGCAGACTGTTTAAATTCTAGACATAGGAATCTATGTGCCACACTAATTGACAGAGTATTTAAATTCTAGACAGAGGAATTGACCTTGTCTTATTCCAAAGTTTAGAGCGTTGCAATTTTAACTCAATAAAATTAGTTTTGATTTCCGTTTGTGGATTTATATATCCATCCGTTATCACTCTTTTTTCTATAATTTATAAGTTGACTAAGATAATTTTTAAGATAATAAAAAAAAACTCTAAAGAAAGATTTATTTAACAATTTTTAATTCTACTCACTAAAGGAATTAGATGATTTTTTTTTCACTTTTAAATTCATAATAATTCAAAAAAAAGTTAATCAAAAATAAAAATTGTAAATGACTAGAGGAAAAAAAAAATCTTTGAAATATTAATTTTTCTTAATGTAAAATTAAATGAAAAGTGGTTTTAATACATAAAAGAGATTTGTTTTTGGAATTTTCTCTGTTCTTTTTTATATTCATTAGAAAACACTAAGTAGGGTTAATTAAGACGGCTTAAAGGCTGTCTTAATTTACATTCTAATTACATACCGATCTTTATTTTAACTTGTATTCGAGTCACATTAACTTCTAATTTATGTAAAGTTAATTTTAGACATTTTTTATTTAAATAATAACTGTACGATAGAACAGATTAATAGATTAGCTTTGTATTCTCAAAGGAAGCATAGATTTGCAAGAGGCAATAAAGAAGAGCAATAAAGAAGAACAGCAAAAAAAGCAGAGCAACAAAGAAAGGCAACAAAGCAGAGCATCAAAGAAGAGCAACAAAGAAAAACTAAGAAGAATCATCTCATATTCTTCTTATTTATGATTGAATAATTAAAACAAAAACCATGATCAGATTATGAAATTATTCGGTCTCCAATTTCGCTGTTTATATGAACTAGCGCTCTTTGCAATTATCCTAAATTATTATAAATTACTTTGTCAGTATTAGATTCTGCTTTGCTTAAGCTAGAGATTAGCTAGATCGTTCTTTAATGAACGGTTCAGATTATGGAGTCTCTTTTCTCTGTTTTTTGGAAAGAAGTTTATTATGGCTCGTTAAAGCGTCTAGAGATGACCGTCAGGAAATCGGCCGATGACGATAATTTGAGTAAAAGTTCACCGATTTAGTTGAAATTCGGTGCAAATATGTTTATTTTGCCAATGCCAAGGACGAGTTTGTTGGACAACGTTATCTTCCCGAGTATTCGCGCCCAAAGTTCGCGTAAAAGTAAACTTCAGATGTAAAATTTAAATTATATAACGGGGAAAAATTCTAACTTGATCTATTCAATGAGACAAACTTTTTTTTCCATAATTATTGTTTTTATTATAAACAATGCTGTCCGCTATGAAGGTATATAGATCGCTAAATTTATTAATGTGGAGCTAAACATTTAAAATAGGGAAAACAACTTTTTTACTGATATCATACGTTCTAATATTAGTAAAAGTTTTAAAAATAATTTTAATAAAACTTCATACACATCGTTTAAAGTACATTGAAACAGGCATGTAAAATTTCAATCTGATACAAGGAGAAGTTTTTATGTAATGAAGTGTTATATTTTATAATATTTTAAATTGGGTAGAAGTGAGAGTTAGGAAACAGTCCTGTTCCCTCACTCTACTACAACCATCCTCTTTAACTATCAACTCATCATGATTAACTATATTTTCTCAATATAAAATAAATATTTATTGTAAGACGCTTTGTTCAGAGATAAAAATAATGATTTTCTTTTAATTTTTAACACTACTAAGTACAAATAGTCAGTTACTTTTATTTGTTTTTTCTTTTCAAAGTCGGCCATGTATTAACAGTATGCATCGTATACTTAGTTGTGTGATTTTATAATTAATATTTAATGAAATGCGTAAAGAACTTCTTTTCTACCGGGTGTACCTTGACACCACATGTATTTTTATATTGTCTGGATACTGATGTAGGCCACCAAAAAGTCCAGGTTCGGTTCCCTGGAGAGGTCCATTGGGCAGATAATCAATACAAGTGACGCAGTTTTGTAAACCACATATTAGAGCTTATTAACTCCAACACTTTGTGCTCTCTCAAAGGGACCACCTCAATTTGCCCGGAAATGCCCACTGCGAACAAAAACGTTAAAAACAAGGATGAAAATATTCCTAAACTCTGAGTTGAAAAAGACCCCTAAAGGAATTATATATCCTTTATTTAAGCCAAAAGTAAGTAGTTCACCAGAGAAACCACCAAGCGTCTGTAGGTCGATAAATTTCATTACTTCATTAATTTTGCCAAATGGCTTAGTGATACCTCTCAGGGTCTACCTATAATTGAAATGGCAAAGAAAAACAAGAATATACTAAGATAATAGTGTTATTAATTTGCAACAGCAAAATAAGGGATTATTGAACTGATTTCAGGCTGGGAAATGAAATTTTACCGCATAGAAATGTAAAAGCAAGTCAATTAGGTAATTTAATTGTATCGCCTTGTAAGTTAATTTTCATAGCCTTTCATTGCCTTCGGCCTTCATTGGCTCTCGGATGCTAACTTAATCAGGAAATCGGCCGATGACGATAATTTGAGTAAAAGTTGACCGATTTAGTTGAAATTCGGTGCAAATATGTTTATTTTGCCAATGCCAAGGACGAGTTTGTTGGACAACGTTATCTGCCCGAGTAAAGACTGACAACGTTATCTGCCCGAGACAACGTTCGCGCCCAAAGTTCGCGTAAAAGTAAACTTCAGATGTAAAATTTAAATTATATAACGGGGAAAAATTCTAACTTGATCTATTCAATGAGACAAACTTTTTTTTCCATAATTATTGTTTTTATTATAAACAATGCTGTCCGCTATGAAGGTATATAGATCGCTAAATTTATTAATGTGGAGCTAAACATTTAAAATAGGGAAAACAACTTTTTTACTGATATCATACGTTCTAATATTAGTAAAAGTTTTAAAAATAATTTTAATAAAACTTCATACACATCGTTTAAAGTACATTGAAACAGGCATGTAAAATTTCAATCTGATACAAGGAGAAGTTTTTATGTAATGAAGTGTTATATTTTATAATATTTTAAATTGGGTAGAAGTGAGAGTTAGGAAACAGTCCTGTTCCCTCACTCTACTACAACCATCCTCTTTAACTATCAACTCATCATGATTAACTATATTTTCTCAATATAAAATAAATATTTATTGTAAGACGCTTTGTTCAGAGATAAAAATAATGAGTTTCTTTTAATTTTTAACACTACTAAGTACAAATAGTTAGTTACTTTTATTTGTTTTTTCTTTTCAAAGTCGGCCATGTATTAACAGTATGCATCGTATACTTAGTTGTGTGATTTTATAATTAATATTTAATGAAATGCGTAAAGAACTTCTTTTCTACCGGGTGTACCTTGACACCACATGTATTTTTATATTGTCTGGATACTGATGTAGGCCACCAAAAAGTCCAGGTTCGGTTCCCTGGAGAGGTCCATTGGGCAGATAATCAATACAAGTGACGCAGTTTTGTAAACCACATATTAGAGCTTATTAACTCCAACACTTTGTGCTCTCTCAAAGGGACCACCTCAATTTTCCCGGAAATGCCCACTTTTGTGTGCCACGTTTTGTAGACCACATATTACAGCTTATTAACTCTTCAACACTTTGTGCTCTCTCAAAGGGACCACCTCAATTTTCCCGGAAATGCCCACTTTTGTGTGCCACGTTTTGTAGACCACATATTACAGCTTATTAACTCTTCAACACTTTGTGCTCTCTCAAAGGGACCACCTCAATTTTCCCGGAAATGCCCACTTTTGTGTGCCACGTTTTGTAGACCACATATTACAGCTTATTAACTCTTCAACACTTTGTGCTCTCTCAAAGGGACCACCTCAATTTTCCCGGAAATGCCCACTTTTGTGTGCCACGTTTTGTAGACCACATATTACAGCTTATTAACTCTTCAACACTTTGTGCTCTCTCAAAGGGACCACCTCAATTTTCCCGGAAATGCCCACTTTNAATTTCTTAAAACATTTTATACTTGCGTATTATTAATTCTTAGGATTTCTCCCATGTTTAAGATATCCTTACCAGTTGTAAGAAACTTCATTAGTAAACTAATTGTTTAATTAAATTACACCATAAAATTATATTTATGTAAATACTGGACCGAGCTGTACAATTATTGTTATCAGGGGGGTCTCAGATGTTCCTACAGTTGTAATGATAATACCTAACTGTTATTACTTCTTACTGGTAACTTTCTAATCTCTACTAGGTAATTTTAATTTGAAACCTAGGCTTTTCTATAATTATTCCAAACCAATTTCAGTTTTAATTGGATACTTATTATTTTAATTGTACTCTTGTTATTATTCTTAATGAATAAATTAAGGCATATGAAATAATACAATGGGTTTCATAATATTACTAGCCGTTATGCCCGTGGCAACGGGCAGAATAAATATGGTTAAAAAAGTTATAATTAAAATACATATTTAAATAGATATTTACTGTTTAAATAATAAGTTTTATGCTTGGAGTATCATTACAATGGCATGGCGTAGTGGCTAGCGTGTTCGACTGACGCACATGAGGTCACTGGTTCAATCCCAGCTTATGCCTCATCAATTTTTAACGTTATAAATCATTTAGAGGTGAGTCGTCGTCGGGACACTACTCGATTATATAAAGGATTAGTCTGACAATTAGTGTGGCACATAACTTCCTCGCATCTTATGTTGTTTACTTTAATGATTTTATTTATTTTCAATTATCTTCGTTATTGTCAAATTTATTGAGCCAAAAACTTAGTAGACAACATATGTTATTCATAAGGTTTGTTCCAACCACAGATCAAACTAGTTTGGAACTGTCCGACACATGCGCAACCGGGCCACATTTGAACGGTGTGGTTGGAAAAAACCTCTTCATGCCTAGTTTGCACTGGTCGAGTATTTTAGTATTAGTAGCCACGGTCGAGTAATTTAGTCAGTGCCTAGTATATAAATTTAGTAAGTAACAAAGTGTCCAAACGAGTCGAGTACTAAATTACTAAACTAATCTACTAAAATACTCGACCCATGCAAACTAGGCTTTAAGATGACCTCTATAGACGCTGTTATCGAACATTTTTACTTCCAAGTTCTAGATCTGTGTATGGGAGGTAAAGGGCACTATCTCCATTTTTTACGAAATTGAGGTTTTAACAGTTTCCTATTCATCCCCCCCCTTTTTTTTAGAGGTACGGTACAAGTATATGATGTCCTAAAACTAAATCTCACGGATTTAGCCAGTTGGAAAAGTCACTATGAACCAACATGCTGAGGAGGTAAAATAAGTAAAAAAATCATTAAAGTAGCTCTCCCGAAAAATTAAAATCTGGCACATAGTGCCCTTTACCTCCCATACACAGAGATATTGATATTTACCTCCCATACACAGAGATATTGATATTTACCTCCCATACACAGAGATATTGTCATATTTGTAGGGTTTCGTCGGTAAAACCGAAAAAACCTTACAGTTTCGTTCCTGAGTCTGCCTGTATGTCTGTCACACTGTACGGTTCTAATAAGTTTTGAATTAAAAGATATAATAACATTAAACTATCCCGTAATTAAGATATATTTGACGTACTTACAGGAAAAATATAGCAAACTTAAACTGTCAGCTGTTCAAATCCAAAATGGCTTTATTATTTTTTGGCTTTATTTTTTTTGAGTATCAGACAATTTAACAACTTGTAACTTGTATATTCCACCACGAAATAGCAAAAGAGAAATATTATATGCCCAGAAAAACATAATATATTGGGTATTTCCCAATATTCGAAAATACCCAATATAAATATTTGGGGATTTCCAAAACCAGCATACTCTTTGACTTTTATTAACTACATTCATACAGTTCTCTTTAGATCCCAGATCTTAATCAGGGTTTATTTAAATATTTCGAATCCTCTTTTTACGATAAGAGGGATTAGAAGAAGCTTAAAAAAAGATAGAACGTATTTCGAATTTTAAACGGGCTCCTTTTTTCTCCTGTGTTAGAATAAAACCCCATCTCGTTACCCTCTGCCCAACCGGGGTAAAATACTTCCACTCACTTGCCTTTATTGATCGTTTAAAAAAAAATCATATTCTTTAGCAAACGTTATGAATTTTCAACTCAGCTCTTGACTACGTGTTCAGCTAGTGCTGTTTTTTTTTTTTACTTTATGATACAAGTTTTAAATTATTATTACACTGCCCTATTCTCAGCTGTTATTGCACTGCCACTTACTAGCAATATTACTGCGATCCTAATTGTAGTAGTAATAAGGTCTAAGTACTAGTTAGTACTACAATCTGTGCCAAATGAGAGTTAGTGCGTTGACACAAATCGAGTGACACACAAATTGGCCAACATCTTAGGGAAAAAATAAAGCCAATACATTTACCTTGTTATATGTTTATCCAAAAGGCAAATCTTGAGCTCTCATTGGCTCCCCACCCCATTTGCTAGTTTTTTCCTCGCTGTCAACGCACTAACTCTCGTTTGGCACAGACTGTAGACGGGCAGGATAAACCACTCCTAGCAATTTCTGGCCATATTTTAGGTCATTTTACTATCCCTGAGGTAGAGAATTCGAACCACTTCAGCAACTAAGCAAGTATGGTGGATTATTACGGTGAGGGAACCCTCGACCTCGTGTTGCCCTTGATTCATTGATGGTCGAAAGACGTGGAGAGTGACTCAATCCACACGGGCACGCTGGATCTCGCTCCTGATTGTAAAACGGTGCTATTCGGTCATGATGGTGTATGTTCCTCTGTAGGACTTACGATGTTCCTGCACCTGATAACCATGTCAGTTGACCTTTTCTACTTTCTGTATAGTACATGACCACTTTCTAATCTAAGTTAACTTTTGGTATTCCATTCACCAAATCGCTCCACCATTCATGGTGTCAACGTTCTCTCATTCCATCGCTTCGCCAATGAACTCGTATCCACCATTCATCAGAACACCTATTATTCCAACAATCTCCCATTCCATCGCTTCGCCAATGAACTCGCATTCATCAGACCGCCTATCATTCCAACGCTCTCCCAACCCATCGCTTCGCCATGAACTCGCATCCACCATTCATCAGACCCCCTATCATTCCAACGCTCTCCCAACCCATTGCTTCGCCAATGAACTCGTATCCACCATTCATCAGATCGCCTATCATTCCAACGCTCCCCATTCGCTCCGCTCCCTCTTTTCTTATGACAGGGATTATACAATCATTCTGTATCCTCTCTGTTAAAAATTCTTGCAACCGAAGAGTGATCATATATCATCGCCATTCGCTCTCCGGCGATTCAAGTGTTTAGCAAAAGTGCTCATGTGCAAAGAAGGCTGGTTTTTTTTTCCGAAATCAAATACATATTGAGGAACGTCCTCAGACCACAGATACTCTTTACGGAAAGCAACTCTAATGATCCTATTAGTTCCCGACCTGGCATTAATATCGCTGGAGTGTGACCTTGGCTGACGAAGACTAGAACGCGGCATTTAAAAGGAAGATTGTCATCCCATTCCCGTTGACGCTCTTGCACAAATTTGGCCAGATAGCTCAGAAGCGATCTACGAGTATTAAAACACTCCACCATCACCGCTCCGTGGATCAGCATTCACCAGATCGCTCTACCTTTAATTGCTCCGTGGATACACTCGCATCCATCGTTCGCCAGACCGCTCCACCATTCTATTGCTCCGTGGATGCACTTTACCATTCCAACGCTCCCCCATTCAAATCGCTCCATGGATGCACTCGTATTCACTATTCACCAGATCGCTCCACCATTACATCACTTCATGAATACAGGAGCTCGTATGAACTTTCTTAAGCTTCTTCCTAAAGATTTGACTTTCTAAATTGCAAGCCTGATCCGAATAGAACTCAAATTGACCCCGGAAACGTGTCTGATGTAATTTCATTAAGTTTATACGTCAAAAGCAATTAAAATTAATAGACTTTAATTGTATAGTGTTACTTTTGATACAATTATCATTCGTCATTTATAAAAAAAATAAATAAAACAGAGCGGAAAAAATGTATTGCTTATATTTTTTTATACCCATATTTAATATCTTTTCAAGATTAAATTTGTTTCTGATAAATATATATATATATATATATATAT
>KZ652036.1:49072-62655 GCA_001010745.2 Gerris buenoi
TTGTCTTAATTTGTTTAATTGTTTCCCTGGTTTTTTTTTTTTTAAAAATCTGTCAAAATTGTTTTGATTTTTTACACGAATTAAAGCCTCGTTCAGACTGTCGAACCGAACAGAGTAAACGAGCCGAGCAATAGTCTCTGCGCATGCTCTGTCTAAAGTGCGCTTGCGCATCTCTGACTGGGCATGCGCAGAAACCAATGCTCGGCTCGTTTGTTAGGTTCGGCAGTCTGGACTAAGCGTTAAAGTATCAATTTAGCTAAAGTTAAAGAATGCAGACTGTTCAAAATTAATCAGAGGCTATATCTTTGTGTTACTTTCGATAAACTATAAAAGTTTCATACAAATCAGGTACTTTTGAAGCTATAGGTGTATATAAATGTATGTTAGTACGTATGTTGAAGAGAAACAAATAAAAGAAGTTTAATACTTATATGGGACCAACAATGGGCTAATTATGACATACCATACAACTTTTATTAAAGTAGGACGTGTAGTTGTTATGATATGTTGGTTCGCAAAAATTGAGTGACAGACCATGAGACATACAGACAGACACGGAACCAAACATTTTTCCTGATGTCTGAAACGGATTTCTGTATTTACTAGCTTAGTCGGTTCCTCTTCTTCCGATAGGTGTTGAGGATGACCAAAAGGATTCTCCAACGTTCCCTATTTTTGGACATGGTCCTTGCTTGTTGGACAAAGACGTTCCTCGCTCCTTTAGGCTGGATGCGATGTTATCCATCCAAGTCGTCCTTCTTCTTCCCCTAGCTCTTCTTCCTTCCCAACGAGCTTCGAATACATTTTTATGCGATCTCTCCCTGTCCATTCTTTGCGTGTGCCCAAACCAGCCCAAGTGCCCAAACCAGCCCAGCTGGGCATTTTTAACAGAGTGTAGGATGGGCTGCACTTCCAATCCCAGCCTTATAGTGGCATTTCTAATTCTGCCTCTTTGAGTTTTATCAGCAGCTCTTCTTAAGTATCTCATCTCTGTAGCCTGTATCCTGCTTTCTTTCTTTTTCGTTTGCACCCACGACTCGCATCCGTACGTCAAAGTAGGAACATGAACTGTTTTGTATACAGCTATCTTTGTTTTCTTGCCAATTTCCGCTTCACTTATAAAACTCCTATTTATTGCATGGATCAGTTTACCCGTGGCTGCTATCCTTGCTTCTATTTCTTCATTTTGCTTTTCATCTTCCATCACCTGTTACAGTCACTCCCAGATACTCAAACTTTCTGACTTGCTAAAGCTGTTCTTCTTTAATATATCTTGCATGTTCTTTTGTTACAACGGATTTCTGTATTGGAGACATAAAATATTTTTCTTCTTCAGAACGATCACAACAGATTCCGTTACCTTTGGTAAGCTCGGAAGCAAAATGGTATTATTGGTATAATTGGTCAGGTATTACGTGAAGTTATTTTATTGCGCCTCTTCTTTTTGCTCCAATGATGAAGTGTCTGTTTTTTTATCCAGCTATTGAACTGGACTTTCCAAGGTTACCAACCTTATTATTTCTACCTTTGCGTTATTATGGTAGGCTTGGTGCTATTAGGCTTGACCTAGTTACAGACCTAGTTTCAGAACAACTTCCCTATACTTTCTTCTTGCAGAAAAACAAGTCAGGTATTTGCTTTCATCAGAAGGTAATCCTGAGTATAGAATTAATAACAATCTTAACCTCCCGTAATTAATATCGTATTAATTTGATACATTGTAATAGTATAAGGAATTATTAACGTTACTTTTTTTATTGTTACTCCCCTAGTTGTTTTAGTTTTTTTTTAAGTTGTTTTAGAATATAAATGACTTTGACTAAATAACTATATATTAAGAAAAATGAATGTTTAGTTCAATGTTTTTTTGGACAAAGGAATATTATCATTTCTGTTTTTATAATTGGAGTAACAGTCTGAAGAAGAACATTCCTAACACCTTCTTTAGATTGTTACTCCCTTAATTTTTTTTTATTAGGGGAGTATTCAACAATCTAATAAGAAGTGCCTTATTAACATACTATAGTGATGCTGCGCATAAAGAATTCTCGTAGGAAAAATTGTTTTCTTACAATTTGCTCTTACGTGGGCCACATTTGTATTCAATTTATGGCTACCAGGATTTTTTTTTTATAACTTAAATTATCTTAGTCTAAATATTAAAACTTTAAATTGGCATGTAACATGCTTTATAAGCATGTTGACTTTTTTCAAAAATCCACATTTATTTTCAAATTGCTGGCCAAGAATGCGAATTTTGTAGTTATATGTTATATGTAGTTACAAAGTATTTCCCTACTATTTAAGACCTTTCTTTAAATTGATGTATAATTATGTCACACTGACTAAAAACTTTTTGTTTAGTCGTCCTCCATACTGGCTGCCATCTTAAAAATATTTAGTTTGATATTCCCACAAACTGTATAGGTACAGCTTCACAAATCCTGTAGATGTGCGTGTTTGCTAAATTTCGTTGAAATCGATAATTTTTTACGTCAGTTATCGAGTTAGACAAACAAACTTTTCGAAGTCCAAAGTATCTGAAATGAAGACTTCATTATATGCTCGTTCAATATTTCTTAACATTAGATCTCGTTGTAGTTTTAATAGTAGTAACTATTTTTGTAGTAGTGACCGAGTACATTTTAAAAGTTATTCTATTTTACTTCTGGAGTCCCAAGTAAAGACCAGCTAAATTTGCCTATTGTCGTAAATGCAATACGTATTACGTATCACATCCTTGAATCCTTAGTCGTTCGCTAGAATTTGTTGCTGTGTACTAGAAAAAATCTAAATTACCCCGTGACTATTTTAGGGCTTTCGTCTTTACATCTGTTTTAAATAATAAATTTATCTTTAAATTTTGGTTATAACATTAACTCTACCCCAAGTACCTACTTTTCCACTTATATAGATATAGATATATAGATTAAAAAATTAATTTAAAAAATAGGTGATATTTCTTATAATATATTTATTAAATTGTTAGTTATTAAGGGGTATTCAAGTAATGCATTTAAAAAGACTTTGATTGATTCTTTTTGGAATAGAAGGTATCCAGGCGAGGTCGAAAAGTTTAAGCAAGGTCTTCTACATTCAACCAAGGACCTAAAATTAATTGGTATGTTTGAACTACATAATAATATAGAAGAAATAAAATCTTTTAGCCTATAGATGGCTGGTGTGCTCTTCCACATGCACATCGAAGAACAAAATTTAGTTGAGATGCACTTATTCACTAATTTTAATGCTATAAAATATCAAGTAGCATACCTCATTATTTTATTCCAACTGTAAATACCTACACTAGAGAAACTTAAGTTTGGATTATTTCACGTGAGTTCTAAATCCAAAGTTTGGATTATTTCACGTGAGTTCTAAATCCAAAGTTTGGATTATTTCACGTGAGTTCTAAATCCAAAGTTTGGATTATTTCACGTGAGTTCTAAATCCAAAGTTTGGATTATTTCACGTGAGTTCTAAATCCAAAGTTTGGATTATTTCACGTGAGTTCTAAATCCAAAGTTTGGATTATTTCACGTGAGTTCTAAATCCAAAGTTTGGATTATTTCACGTGAGTTCTAAATCCAAAGTTTGGATTATTTCACGTGAGTTCTAAATCCAAAGTTTGGATTATTTCACGTGAGTTCTAAATCCAAAGTTTGGATTATTTCACGTGAGTTCTAAATCCAAAGTTTGGATTATTTCACGTGAGTTCTAAATCCAAAGTTTGGATTATTTCACGTGAGTTCTAAATCCAAAGTTTGGATTATTTCACGTGAGTTCTAAATCCAAAGTTTGGATTATTTCACGTGAGTTCTAAATCCAAAGTTTGGATTATTTCACGTGAGTTCTAAATCCAAAGTTTGGATTATTTCACGTGAGTTCTAAATCCAAAGTTTGGATTATTTCACGTGAGTTCTAAATCCAAAGTTTGGATTATTTCACGTGAGTTCTAAATCCAAAGTTTGGATTATTTCACGTGAGTTCTAAATCCAAAGTTTGGATTATTTCACGTGAGTTCTAAATCCAAAGTTTGGATTATTTCACGTGAGTTCTAAATCCAAAGTTTGGATTATTTCACGTGAGTTCTAAATCCAAAGTTTGGATTATTTCACGTGAGTTCTAAATCCAAAGTTTGGATTATTTCACGTGAGTTCTAAATCCAAAGTTTGGATTATTTCACGTGAGTTCTAAATCCAAAGTTTGGATTATTTCACGTGAGTTCTAAATCCAAAGTTTGGATTATTTCACGTGAGTTCTAAATCCAAAGTTTGGATTATTTCACGTGAGTTCTAAATCCAAAGTTTGGATTATTTCACGTGAGTTCTAAATCCAAAGTTTGGATTATTTCACGTGAGTTCTAAATCCAAAGTTTGGATTATTTCACGTGAGTTCTAAATCCAAAGTTTGGATTATTTCACGTGAGTTCTAAATCCAAAGTTTGGATTATTTCACGTGAGTTCTAAATCCAAAGTTTGGATTATTTCACGTGAGTTCTAAATCCAAAGTTTGGATTATTTCACGTGAGTTCTAAATCCAAAGTTTGGATTATTTCACGTGAGTTCTAAATCCAAAGTTTGGATTATTTCACGTGAGTTCTAAATCCAAAGTTTGGATTATTTCACGTGAGTTCTAAATCCAAAGTTTGGATTATTTCACGTGAGTTCTAAATCCAAAGTTTGGATTATTTCACGTGAGTTCTAAATCCAAAGTTTGGATTATTTCACGTGAGTTCTAAATCCAAAGTTTGGATTATTTCACGTGAGTTCTAAATCCAAAGTTTGGATTATTTCACGTGAGTTCTAAATCCAAAGTTTGGATTATTTCACGTGAGTTCTAAATCCAAAGTTTGGATTATTTCACGTGAGTTCTAAATCCAAAGTTTGGATTATTTCACGTGAGTTCTAAATCCAAAGTTTGGATTATTTCACGTGAGTTCTAAATCCAAAGTTTGGATTATTTCACGTGAGTTCTAAATCCAAAGTTTGGATTATTTCACGTGAGTTCTAAATCCAAAGTTTGGATTATTTCACGTGAGTTCTAAATCCAAAGTTTGGATTATTTCACGTGAGTTCTAAATCCAAAGTTTGGATTATTTCACGTGAGTTCTAAATCCAAAGTTTGGATTATTTCACGTGAGTTCTAAATCCAAAGTTTGGATTATTTCACGTGAGTTCTAAATCCAAAGTTTGGATTATTTCACGTGAGTTCTAAATCCAAAGTTTGGATTATTTCACGTGAGTTCTAAATCCAAAGTTTGGATTATTTCACGTGAGTTCTAAATCCAAAGTTTGGATTATTTCACGTGAGTTCTAAATCCAAAGTTTGGATTATTTCACGTGAGTTCTAAATCCAAAGTTTGGATTATTTCACGTGAGTTCTAAATCCAAAGTTTGGATTATTTCACGTGAGTTCTAAATCCAAAGTTTGGATTATTTCACGTGAGTTCTAAATCCAAAGTTTGGATTATTTCACGTGAGTTCTAAATCCAAAGTTTGGATTATTTCACGTGAGTTCTAAATCCAAAGTTTGGATTATTTCACGTGAGTTCTAAATCCAAAGTTTGGATTATTTCACGTGAGTTCTAAATCCAAAGTTTGGATTATTTCACGTGAGTTCTAAATCCAAAGTTTGGATTATTTCACGTGAGTTCTAAATCCAAAGTTTGGATTATTTCACGTGAGTTCTAAATCCAAAGTTTGGATTATTTCACGTGAGTTCTAAATCCAAAGTTTGGATTATTTCACGTGAGTTCTAAATCCAAAGTTTGGATTATTTCACGTGAGTTCTAAATCCAAAGTTTGGATTATTTCACGTGAGTTCTAAATCCAAAGTTTGGATTATTTCACGTGAGTTCTAAATCCAAAGTTTGGATTATTTCACGTGAGTTCTAAATCCAAAGTTTGGATTATTTCACGTGAGTTCTAAATCCAAAGTTTGGATTATTTCACGTGAGTTCTAAATCCAAAGTTTGGATTATTTCACGTGAGTTCTAAATCCAAAGTTTGGATTATTTCACGTGAGTTCTAAATCCAAAGTTTGGATTATTTCACGTGAGTTCTAAATCCAAAGTTTGGATTATTTCACGTGAGTTCTAAATCCAAAGTTTGGATTATTTCACGTGAGTTCTAAATCCAAAGTTTGGATTATTTCACGTGAGTTCTAAATCCAAAGTTTGGATTATTTCACGTGAGTTCTAAATCCAAAGTTTGGATTATTTCACGTGAGTTCTAAATCCAAAGTTTGGATTATTTCACGTGAGTTCTAAATCCAAAGTTTGGATTATTTCACGTGAGTTCTAAATCCAAAGTTTGGATTATTTCACGTGAGTTCTAAATCCAAAGTTTGGATTATTTCACGTGAGTTCTAAATCCAAAGTTTGGATTATTTCACGTGAGTTCTAAATCCAAAGTTTNATAAGGATAGCCTGTTATCCGGTTAACGTCGAAAAGTTCGATTGGGGAAATTTTAATGAAAAAAAGTACGTTCTAGGGAAATTTGGGGTAGTCAAACATATTCTGCACCCCTGCTTTTTTGCACCCTCCTGGACTATTATTCTGTAACCGGTATAATTAGAAACTGGAATTTTAGTTTGACATTAAATTGATTTAAATTTAACATTTTATAGCATAAATTCTTTTCGATAAAATCATCAAAATAAACATCTATCTTTTTGTATTATTGTGATATAATGATGCTAAACTGTTTTTTTTATTCTGAAGTATATAAAAACAAGCACGGATTCTTGTATTAAGTTAAAAAGCAATAAATAAATAGTAGATATAGAGGTATACTTTATGTATTCATCATTTAAGTTTTATTATTCACTGCATGTCGTATATATTATAAAATCTCTTAAAAAAAAAGACTTGATTTATTCTGACTGCTTTATATAATTATCTAGAAATACACATTTTTGTACTATTGACATTTAAAATCTCTCTTGGCATTTAACTTAACATCAAAATTTGTTATTGACCTTACATATCATTAATTAAAAATTTAATTGATTTCCTCTAATTAGCTATTTTCTTGAAATAACGGCTGTATGTTTTTTTTTTTTTTTTTTTTTTTTTTTTTTTTGATATCTCTCTACGCAACTTATGATGTACAATTCATCTCAAATATTTTATTTGATTGACTAAAAAATAGTTTGATTTTGTCTAATTACATATTTTCTTGGAACTACGGCTGTATGTGTTGTTGTTTTTTGTTGATCCTTCTCTATCTCTATCTCTACGCAACTTGTGATATACAATAGTTCTATCATGTCATCAGCTTGTTATTGAAAGATAGTAATGATGTAATGAAAATAATATCTGATTTTAGACGATTAGAGATTTGGTATTTTTTTCTTTGAGTTTTTTTGTTTTGTTTTGTTATTGTAGCCCATATCCGTGTTGCTTTTAATTTATTTTTTTAGTATTTAATTTAAAGTTAGAGTTTTATCGTTGTATTGAAATGGTGCCTGTACTATTTATCATAGGAAATTTAAATAGGGCTCAAATTGTGCAGAATTAAAATTAGGAATGAAGCCTGTGATTAAATTTTTGATATCTTGTTTAGAACCAATAAAATTTTCATTTTAATGATTTTTCTAACCTCAAAGAGCGGTAGGGCCTTAAGATCTTACTTAAAAGTGAGGAAGGAGAAATAAATTTCTAGATATAACAATAACAAAAATTACTAGATGTAAATTACTAGATATAACATAACTTATTGATTAAAAATGAAAAATTTAATAAAAAATGTTCATGACAAAATTATAAGTTATAGATATTGATTGAAGGAATTTCTTTTATCTACGACTTGCACTGTAAGTAGACTTTACATTGCTAATAACAGGGAGGGAAGTGTTACTTCTCTCCCTTGGGAGTGAAAAAACAATCATACCAACTTAAAAGGTATTTTTTAAGGTAAATTTTAAGTATTATGTTGGTAGTAATGTTTTTTTAGCTGTTTTGTTTACTAATTTTTCGGGAAGGTTACTTTAGGTTATCATACAAAGTCTTTAANACAGATTCCGTTACCTTTGGTAAGCTCGGAAGCAAAATGGTATTATTGGTATAATTGGTCAGGTATTACGTGAAGTTATTTTATTGCGCCTCTTCTTTTTGCTCCAATGATGAAGTGTCTGTTTTTTTATCCAGCTATTGAACTGGACTTTCCAAGGTTACCAACCTTATTATTTCTACCTTTGCGTTATTATGGTAGGCTTGGTGCTATTAGGCTTGACCTAGTTACAGACCTAGTTTCAGAACAACTTCCCTATACTTTCTTCTTGCAGAAAAACAAGTCAGGTATTTGCTTTCATCAGAAGGTAATCCTGAGTATAGAATTAATAACAATCTTAACCTCCCGTAATTAATATCGTATTAATTTGATACATTGTAATAGTATAAGGAATTATTAACGTTACTTTTTTTTATTGTTACTCCCCTAGTTGTTTTAGTTTTTTTTTTAAGTTGTTTTAGAATATAAATGACTTTGACTAAATAACTATATATTAAGAAAAATGAATGTTTAGTTCAATGTTTTTTTGGACAAAGGAATATTATCATTTCTGTTTTTATAATTGGAGTAACAGTCTGAAGAAGAACATTCCTAACACCTTCTTTAGATTGTTACTCCCTTAATTTTTTTTTATTAGGGGAGTATTCAACAATCTAATAAGAAGTGCCTTATTAACATACTATAGTGATGCTGCGCATAAAGAATTCTCGTAGGAAAAATTGTTTTCTTACAATTTGCTCTTACGTGGGCCACATTTGTATTCAATTTATGGCTACCAGGATTTTTTTTTTATAACTTAAATTATCTTAGTCTAAATATTAAAACTTTAAATTGGCATGTAACATGCTTTATAAGCATGTTGACTTTTTTCACAAATCCACATTTATTTTCAAATTGCTGGCCAAGAATGCGAATTTTGTAGTTATATGTTATATGTAGTTACAAAGTATTTCCCTACTATTTAAGACCTTTCTTTAAATTGATGTATAATTATGTCACACTGACTAAAAACTTTTTGTTTAGTCGTCCTCCATACTGGCTGCCATCTTAAAAATATTTAGTTTGATATTCCCACAAACTGTATAGGTACAGCTTCACAAATCCTGTAGATGTGCGTGTTTGCTAAATTTCGTTGAAATCGATAATTTTTTACGTCAGTTATCGAGTTAGACAAACAAACTTTTCGAAGTCCAAAGTATCTGAAATGAAGACTTCATTATATGCTCGTTCAATATTTCTTAACATTAGATCTCGTTGTAGTTTTAATAGTAGTAACTATTTTTGTAGTAGTGACCGAGTACATTTTAAAAGTTATTCTATTTTACTTCTGGAGTCCCAAGTAAAGACCAGCTAAATTTGCCTATTGTCGTAAATGCAATACGTATTACGTATCACATCCTTGAATCCTTAGTCGTTCGCTAGAATTTGTTGCTGTGTACTAGAAAAAATCTAAATTACCCCGTGACTATTTTAGGGCTTTCGTCTTTACATCTGTTTTAAATAATAAATTTATCTTTAAATTTTGGTTATAACATTAACTCTACCCCAAGTACCTACTTTTCCACTTATATAGATATAGATATATAGATTAAAAAATTAATTTAAAAAAAAGGTGATATTTCTTATAATATATTTATTAAATTGTTAGTTATTAAGGGGTATTCAAGTAATGCATTTAAAAAGACTTTGATTGATTCTTTTTGGAATAGAAGGTATCCAGGCGAGGTCGAAAAGTTTAAGCAAGGTCTTCTACATTCAACCAAGGACCTAAAATTAATTGGTATGTTTGAACTACATAATAATATAGAAGAAATAAAATCTTTTAGCCTATAGATGGCTGGTGTGCTCTTCCACATGCATATCGAAGAACAAAATTTAGTTGAGATGCACTTATTCACTAATTTTAATGCTATAAAATATCAAGTAGCATACCTCATTATTTTATTCCAACTGTAAATACCTACACTAGAGAAACTTAAGTTTGGATTATTTCACGTGAGTTCTAAATCCAAAGTTTGGATTATTTCACGTGAGTTCTAAATCCAAAGTTTGGATTATTTCACGTGAGTTCTAAATCCAAAGTTTGGATTATTTCACGTGAGTTCTAAATCCAAAGTTTGGATTATTTCACGTGAGTTCTAAATCCAAAGTTTGGATTATTTCACGTGAGTTCTAAATCCAAAGTTTGGATTATTTCACGTGAGTTCTAAATCCAAAGTTNTTATCTCCCTCGGCCTGAGGCATCGGGAGCTAATGAAGTTTTCTCCTTCGGTGGTGCCTCAGGAGAAAACTTAACCTCGAGCAGGAAAGCATACTTCTCTCCCTTGTTGCGTAAATAACTATTGTTATTATTCTATATTATCGCTATTCACATTAAGAATTTAGAAAGAAAGTATTTATAGTACGTATAGTGATTCTTTTTAGGCTTTCCTTATACTAATAACTTTCATTTGATACCCTATTCAAAATTTGGAAAATATATTTTTTTTCTCGTGACAGGAATTAGCCGCCATTTCGGATTCCCAGTAAATCAGATCAAATTGCTATTCTTATTTTTTCTACGGCCCATCAGACCGCACATTATGTATATTTTGTTTATATTTTTAGTAACAGCTGAAGTGTAGTTTTATTGTATTGAAGAGTAGATGCCATGGTATTGAACATTGTATGCCATTATGTCAAAATAGCATAACATTTTTTGCGCCCCCCCCCCTCTCCTTATAATAAGTTTGAAATTACAATTTCATGTTTAATATATGTACCAACAAAACCCTTTTTACGTGAGACTTCACGCGGAATCAATTTATTTAATTTTTGTTTTGTTGAATTACGTTCGGCTCACAAACATTGTTAATGGTAATAATATCCTTAGCAATGTTAGTTTCGTGATTATGAATCAGCTATTCAACGAAATTTAGTAACAATTGTTAGTAAAGAATTTTTCTTAATTATTTTTTGCATAATAACTATGCGCCACTCAGTATATTAACTCCTTCGCCTTAACTAACAGGCGCGTCTTTAAGGAATGCTCGTGTTTCATTGGTTCCTTATACAGCAGCCATATTGGTTTTAACTAAAACCAATCGAATTCAAATAATTATATAATTTTGGTTATAAACCGGTTTTTAGTTTGACAATTTTGGGACAAAATGTCCGCTGAGTGAATTCTTTCATTGTCTTCGAGCTAACTAGACTTTTTTTTTTTTTTACCAGATTCCACTAAACTTATACAACTTCTTAGGTAGCGACATGATCCTAAGTACGAACTTAGTTAGTAGATCGAAACTTAAGTTGATGATAGTTTGTCACTTGTAGGTAACTACTTTAATTTAGAGTAATATTTTACTTCGTTTTTATTAGCTTGCTTTCTTGTTTGTTTCTTTGTTTGACCGGTACAAATCTTGCAATCGATTTCTAACTAACTTCCCGAGTAGCTTGACATTTGAAACTTTTAGAGTAGTTCTGAACACGATGACAATGCATTATCATACTTTTAGCCATATTTCAGCAGAATTAAATTAGTTTTCAGCAAATTTGGCTGTATGGAAAGTTAGTTCGGAAAATATCCGCAATATGGAAAGTTAGTCCTGAAAAAACCCGCAAGTTATTTTATCTGTTTTGACATGACCCATATTTACGATCTTTATTTTTACAGGTTTCAAATTTATAATTTATAACAAAAAAATGTATAGAAAAAGTTCTTTTTATCTTATAATTATGAATAACTAACCAATCAAGGGACAAAGACTTACATTAACTTGATTTTCGTATTTTAACTTGATTTTGATTTTTGAACTCATGNCCTGATATTGATTACATAACATATTTTTATTTTATTTGATGTGTGTTCTTAGTATTAATATTTTTATTTTTTTTTAATCTTATTCTCGGTATTCTTTATAATTTTGTTTATTATTTTTACTCTTATTGATTGCCGCGTAAATATAATATTCTAAGATTTCACCTACCTGTTTTAATACACTGATTACATATCGCTGTATATTTGATTTAAATATGATTAAGATTTGTATTTCCTTTATAGAGTCTTCTATTTGCGTTTGTTTATTATGGTTTTTTTTATGCGTCAAACTGGTTTTATACTTATAGACACGTGAAACTATTTTAGATGGCGATAGACCGCAAGTTCACAGTGGCGAAGAATCCTTTAAGGTCCTTGGATGAGAAGGTGGCATTGAGCCGTTACCAGGGAGGGTACGCACACGCACGCACCATGTTATGTAACCGTGAAATGCGCCACTCAGTATATTAACTCCTTCGCCTTAACTAACAGGCGCGTCTTTAAGGAATGCTCGTGTTTCATTGGTTCCTTATACAGCAGCCATATTGGTTTTAACTAAAACCAATCGAATTCAAATAATTATATAATTTCGGTTATAAACCGGTTTTTAGTTTGACAATTTTGGGACAAAATGTCCGCTGAGTGAATTCTTTCATTGTCTTCGAGCTAACTAGACTTTTTTTTTTTTTTACCAGATTCCACTAAACTTATACAACTTCTTAGGTAGCGACATGATCCTAAGTACGAACTTAGTTAGTAGATCGAAACTTAAGTTGATGATAGTTTGTCACTTGTAGGTAACTACTTTAATTTAGAGTAATATTTTACTTCGTTTTTATTAGCTTGCTTTCTTGTTTGTTTCTTTGTTTGACCGGTACAAATCTTGCAATCGATTTCTAACTAACTTCCCGAGTAGCTTGACATTTGAAACTTTTAGAGTAGTTCTGAACACGATGACAATGCATTATCATACTTTTAGCCATATTTCAGCAGAATTAAATTAGTTTTCAGCAAATTTGGCTGTATGGAAAGTTAGTTCGGAAAATATCCGCAATATGGAAAGTTAGTCCTGAAAAAACCCGCAAGTTATTTTATCTGTTTTGACATGACCCATATTTACGATCTTTATTTTTACAGGTTTCAAATTTATAATTTATAACAAAAAAATGTATAGAAAAAGTTCTTTTTATCTTATAATTATGAATAACTAACCAATCAAGGGACAAAGACTTACATTAACTTGATTTTCGTATTTTAACTTGATTTTGATTTTTGAACTCATGATCATGACAATAAATTGTCCACCAAAATTGGCACAACATGGCCGTTCTCCAAAAGTGCCTATTGCACTAGCTATGTCCCCCAGACAAACTTAGTCGTCCACTTATTCTTAATAAGCTCTAAAACATTAATTTATGTACAAAGTAATAAAGTCTAGCTTGATGTTAGTCAGACACTTTTTTTGCAGGGGTGCAATATATGTCCGAACGCCCGAACGAGGTTCGGGGGAAATCGGGGCAGGGCTGGGGAAACTTTGGTAGGGAAAAATGGCGGCGAATAGTTTTCGGGGCTGAAATAGTTTTCGAATTCGGTGATCGACGTTGTGTCTAAGTCGGCAATTGTGTTTGAAATCAGTATATTATATCTTGCATCTAAATCGGTTATTTGCAGGGGTTTTTGAATTTAATTTGTTTGCTTTTTTACGAGTACAATGGCAGAAAAATCTGGACGAATATAAACTGCTAAAATTTTTGAATTTATTAAGTTT
>KZ652036.1:89970-101131 GCA_001010745.2 Gerris buenoi
TTATGCGACCTCCTTTATTACTGCCTAATTTAAATATGACATCCAATGGAAAAAAATTTCCCACCTACAGTTTGTCTCAATTACAAGTATTTATTTATGTTTATTAATTTATAAAAACCATAATTTGATTGACTTATAAAAAGGGCGGCAAATAGGAGACCGCCCCGGGCGGCAAAAGTTCTAGGTACGCCACTGGTAAGGAAGGTTTGCCGGGTGCAGGTTATAAAACCTAACTCCTGCTCCCTCTCTCCGAATGTAAACAAACTTGTCAAGTCCCGAGTCGAGTATGTTGATCTATAATTATTTTGCTACGTTTTTATTAGCTTGCTTTCTTGTTTGTTTGTTTGTCCGGTACAAATCTTGCAATCGATTTCTAACTAACTTCCCGAATAGCTAGACATTTGAAACTTTCAGAACAGCTCAGAACACGATGACAATGCATTATTTTAACACTTTTAGCCATCTTTCAGCAAAATTTAATTGGTTTTCAGCAAATTTTGCTGTATGGAAAGTTATTTCGGAAAAAATCGGCAAGTTGTTCGTTTGTTTTGACACATCCCATATGCATACAATCTTCATTTTGATGGGTTTCAAATTTGTGATTTTTTTTATTAAGAGGTAAACATTGAATGACAGTGAAACAGGAAAAGTAATCAAAGATATAAATTAATTGACGTGTGACAACCTGGTTTGTTTACACTTGTGTCCGAGGTATCGGTTTAATTTTTCTGCATCTGTACTTCTTTACTTGTACACATTTTTCTTCTCTTACCGTCTCTACACGAGGGTATATCGATGGCACGGTTTAGATTCGGTGTTGGGGAGATATGTTGTACGAAGATTTGTTCTTTCATAGGTGTAAGATCAGCTCTCTAGATGGTTGTCATTTATGTGAAGTACCTAAATAGATTCGGAACTATTTTTACTTTTCCTCACTACTACTAGTACTAGTAGGTAGTTTCCTACTAGTACTAGTAGGAAAAGTATTGTTTTCACCAAAAAATTATTTTTTTTGAGATTTCAACGGAATTATCCGTTTTAGGTGTTTTTAAGACCTCCTGAGTGGTTTTCAGCTTGACGTATGTATGTGTGTTATCATTGTAGCGCCCAAGGTATTTAACCTAGAGAGTTGAAACTTAGCAGAAAAATCAGTCCTAACCTGTAGTTGTGCCGCCCGGAAAGTCAACTTTTTCCGCCATCTTGAACCCAGTTTGCTTAGTCAGCAAAAAATTATAAAAAAACGTACTTTTTTTAAAATGGTCCTGATCGAGTTGAAATTTGGCACGAATGTGCCTCTCTGTATGACAAACAAGCCCGCCAAATTTCATTTTGATATTGGCCGCCATTTTGAAGTTATAAATTTTTGAATTATTATTATGGAGAATTTTAATTTATAAAATATCAAATATTAGCACGAGACTGCACTTCGGCAATACTCGAGACTTCCGATTTCAAAAGAAGCTGAGTTTCTACTTTTCTTAAGATCCATCGCCGATCACCGTCACTTGTTTGGGTCGACCTTTAGCAAAGAGACTAATGAAGGGTGAATAAAAATGTCATAATGTTTAGCTAATCTGCAGTGATCAATACAGTTGAGAATCGCTTGGCGGCACAATACCGATTGATTTATAAACTTAAGAGATGATATCATTTGTCCAAACAGTACATTTGTTAAATGAATATTACAGTGTTAGTTTGAGAAATAATATATATATGATTTATACGTTTTAGAGTTAATATCCTTTGTCCAAACGGCACATTCGAGTGAGATTTGTTATTGCTAAGCTTAGGCAGCCACATTTATTCCAATAAAAATAATTGTTTTATTTTGATTTGTTGGTCTTTAAATAGATATAACAACTTATCTAAATTAATTAACTTAGTTTTTTTTTTTTCTAAACATAAAATATAGCCCGTTGCAACGGGCCTAAAAGCTCGTGTATAATATATTCCAATACACAATTATAATGAATGTATTATTTACAGTTTGTTCTTTAATGTTTATTCCAGTGTTGTAACAGTTGTTATTTTTATTGTTATCTTTGAACGGAGATAATAAAGTAAATATTGTCTGAAATTTTCCTCTTTATCTAAAGTAGATAATTATCATTTAAACGTGTTATTTTTGGAATTACTTAACTGTAGTTTTTATTTACTTTTGATTTTGATGTCTGATATTTGAATTGATTCATGATTACTAAATGTATGTCTGAAATAAAATTAATAAAATCGGTCTGAGACAACTCAGATAAACTTTCTCTTATACACGATTTCATAATTACATACTTAGACCAGTGTTTTCCATTTATTAGTTTTCCTAGGTACATTAAATTATTAGTTAACATTTCATTAAAATGTATCATAAAAATAAGTTCTTTTCGGTGGGGAATCGAACCTGGCCTTTCTCCGTCCGCGTTCAAAGCTTTTTTCTTAGGAATTAGATTTTTCCCGGGAATTCGGCTTACATTGTTAAGCTTGTATTTAAATGGACTACCATTTACAATTTTTTAATCAAAATCGTCGGAACCGTATTAAGATTTTTTTTAAAAATGTTTTTGAGGTTTTTTATAGCTAAAAATCATTTCTAGATTTCGCCTCTGGGTATGCTTTTTCTTAACATGTATGACAAATTTGGTCAAAATCGGTCCAGTTCTTTGGGCTTCACGCGTCTACACAGACGACAGACAGACAATTTTTAAAAACCTCTTTTTCTGACCCATCAGGAGACCTCAAAACGTGTAAATCCATCAAAATTATAATTGATTTTCGATCAAAGAAACATATAAACAAGATAAGCTTGAACATATAAACACCAATTTGATATATTCGATGAAATTGCGCTCGCCGCCATGATAGAAAAGAAGTTGAACTAGTTCAAATTTTATAAGCGATCTAATTAAATGACTAAAGAAACATCAAATTGAACTGGAACTGTTTAAACACCTGGAAGGTTTCAGCTGCATAGGTTATGTTTATGTTTTTAGATAGTTGTTTTTGTTCCACTAGCGATTCACTATTCAATTTGATTATGTTTCGTCTAAACAGTATAGAGGCGTTCAATTAAATTGAAAGAGTGTGCCGTTCAATCATATGGAGCAATGAAATTTTTAATCGTCTAAAACGCGCCTGAACATTTTATAAGCTTCAAAAAAAGGTTGGCAACACTGACTATAAATAAAACAGCTGGTGTAGTTGTTCATTTTTGTCGATTGTTAGTATAGTTGTTGTTTGTACTTTCATATTTTATTTACAGATTACAAACTAACTGTAGGAAATATTTATTGTGCAACTTGAATTTAAAATTTAATTTTCGCGCCATCACATTTCTTTACATTAATGCATTATGTTATTATAACTTCTCCAATGCATGCAAGATTGTATATTATAATCATTATATAATCAAATTGTCATTATAATATTAAGAACTAAAATTCATTTCTTCTTTTTGCCTCGGAGTTATGATTGTTTACCAAATTTGATCACAATATGTGAAATGCACCTTTTTCCAATTACCACAAACGACTCAAAAAAATATAATATATTTTGGTCTTAGGATTCCAAAATGTATAAATAAAAATATCAAAACCGAATTTCGGTGCTATCACAATTTTCTCTCTGTTATCACAAACATTATAATCAGTATGAGTAAACATTGAAATTGCTACGAAAAAGCCAGTCAAATTCATCACATATTATATAATGTATTTATTGTTAATATTCCAAAAAGGTTGATGATCATTCCCATTTCTTTATGTATTACATAAGTAACAAAAATATATTATTTTCAAGTATTTGTCCTTGAACAAACAAGTTATCATTTTTATTTTGATCAGACAACAACATTTTGTATTTGTTTATTTTACATATGACATTATAAATCTCGAGTTTTTTTTTTTGCTGAGGTATGTTAGGGCTAATTCTTTTCTTAATTTATGCGCGTATTGTTGGAGGAAACGTCTTTAGGATGTTTTATTTTAAATTTTGTTACGTAAGCTTCTTTTGCATTTTAATCTTTAAGGACTTGTAGGCAACCTATTTCTTTTTTGAAACTTTTTTTTTCGAGTTTTTGGTTTTTATAGGTTGATAAAAGCCCTTTTCAGGTAGTCGTAGCTTAAACAGGTATTCCTCCTTTCCTGTTTTGTGAATACTTCAAACCTTTTTCTGTTTGTGTTTCTGTTTATGAATAAAACTAAAATAACTTAACAACATTGAATTAAGGTTCACGCCCGGCGGATCTTAGCGCGTACGGATTCATCTATGGCCTTCCTATAGTAAACATTTTTTGCGTGATATTTTTGGACTTTTTTTCTAGTTTTATTTTGTTTTTTTTTTAACTTGATTTAAATTATATTCCTATTTCTCGCATTAAATGAAAAACGTAAGTGCTTTAAAGATGTCCTGTAAAGTCTTCTAAAATCAATAGAATCGAAGAAATCAATGAAAGATCGCAACTTAAATTTAATACTAGGGTCGTTTCTACTAGAGTACTAGAGCATACTAGGGTCGTTTCTACGGAGTACTGTAACGGTAATATAGAGGCCCGTGGTTCGAGTCCCGGTGCCGGAGTCTGTTTTTCTGTCTATTTCCTATTGTTAATAATATAATTATAACTTGATTTAATTTAAACAATATTAAATTTGAGTTTCTCATTAGCGCAGAAAGGTTTCAAACTAACCTTTCTTTGTTAGCTGTTTCATGAATAAATACTCGTGGCGTGGGGTAAGCCACAATTTTATTAAAAAATACATTTCTTACACCAGCTCGACATTAGAGATCTTATTGAAGACTTTTTCTAACTTAAAGACATGAAGTTACTAAACAGTCAATGAAAGTTGAAAGAAAGAATCTAAAAAACCACTAAAGTATTTAGAGATGTTTAAAATGAAATAAAATATTCGATGCATTTGTAATATTTGATTTTTTATTCGAAAATCGAGATACGCCTTGTATTCGAAGCAATACGGTAATAAATTGTTATTGTTAAGACTTTTTTTTTAATAATAATAAAGCCGTTTCAAATTCATACATTCTTTTTGTAACATGTGTTATTTTTTTGATGCAAGCTATTGTTAAAAAAGAAATCTTTATAATAATTATTGTGATAGCTAAAGCTAAAGCTGTTGTAATTTTAATTCGTTTTATCATAATCTTTATGTATATAAGTAATTATTACCGTCCACTTTATTTATATATGATTTAGTTGTCAGGTGATATTTATATTATTTTATTATGTTGCTTGTATAAGTAGACGGCTTAAATTGCAGCTTTAAACAGAGAGTGAAATGGGTCGGCCATTTTTTCAATCCCATTCGGACTTCGGAATTCAATAAATGTTAATCCCAAAATAAGTATGCAAATCCTCTTTAAATGAAGCGCCAGACTTAGTATACTTTCTATTTTTAGCAGCAATTCAGTATTTTTCCACTGTTTTTGTCGCCAAAACCAGACCGGTTCCAGTGTTCAGTTGGAATTTCGCCACCCTTATTTTTGAATTTAAAAAACGTCTACCGACATTCATCTGACTTACGAAACATACTACGAACTTCGCAGTCAAGCCAAATATTTGTATTCTGGGGTCGCCAACCTGTTGAATTTGTTTTCGAGAGGGACTTCATGTGAACTTATTGTTTATGCCTCTGTGAAAACTTGTTTTTTTTATTATTTATTTTAATTTTATGTTCGTCTTGTTCTAGTGTTCGATCTCATTTTCTTTATGCATTCGTGATTTTATTCGGTTAATAATTAACTTTTTTTTTTATACGTGTTTCTTTAAATCTTCATAATTTAAGAACTTCCCTAACTAGTGGGGCATAAGGAACTTGAGTAGAAAAATCGGTCCGAGATAACTCTCAAACTTTTTCATATACGAGTTCATAATTACTTAGCCTAGTATTTCCATATATCAGATGTCGAGTTGTTGTCGGTAGATTTAATTATTATTGAACATTATAACAAAATTTATCATAAAAGTAACAATTTACCACAAAAATTATTTCTCCTCTGTGGGAATCGAACCCGGCCTCTCTCCGTCTGCGTTAAAAGCTTATCTTTTGCCGTCCACTATATTGGCAACCATTTTGAAACGATTAAATGTGAAATTTTTAATAATCACATTTTATTTTTCTACTCTCCAAGACCTTTAAAACGATATATAATATGCTATGCAGACAAACAACTTTTTTTAATCGGCAGCCATATTGGCCGCCATTTTAAAAATATTTAATGTGTGATTTCCAAAAATTATACAGTTGTTCCAAATAATAGGATGTACCTGTGTGCCAAATTTCATTCAAATCGGTTAATTTTTACCCCAGTTATCGTTAGACAAACAAACACACACACATCAAAATCAAAGCCCAAGTTTCTGAAATGGAGAACTCATTGCGATCGTTCAACAACTAATTAGGTTCCATTAGGTTATGGCCTTTATTTTCCTGTGATAGGTTTGATATTTAGACCTAATTTCTTTGAAGATCGTTTAGCACTTGTTTTTAATTAAGAGGAGATAAGCTATCAGTTTACCACCTATTTCATGTTTCATGGGAACTTTTCAATCACATAAATAAACTATCATCAATGAACCAACGCCTTTTTGTTTTATTCGCTCTGGTAATTATGAAAATTCACTTTGGTAATTACTCAAATGAACGTTTTCATCCTTTACTGACATTTATAAGTAATCCTTCCATTCATGGGGGTTTACCCTTTATCATATCCTAATAAATTATGTGTTTGTGTGGATGTGGATAGTATCTTTAAAACGTATTTTTTGATTATCTCCTAAAATACCTATAAATATTTATTGGCTTATTGTATTTGGTCATTTGCTTTTGATGCATTTTTGTTCCATTTATAATTGTAATATAATAATAATTCCTAACTCTTTATTTTTTTACAGTGGTAAAGATGTGGGCTCTATTCTATGTGAGGAGATAGTCCGTGGTGTGGAAGGTACGTGCAAAAGTGACACAAATGCAGATGCCTCAACTGAAGATGATTTGGCACCTCTCCGGGATTACCTTCTTTGTGGACCCGGGTGGAGGGCAATTGCTCTTCTCCACCAACTTGGTATTCAGGTAATTTTCAGCAACTTCCTTATTGTTTCATGTTGCTTCAGATTCTACCAAGGTAGCGGAAGCCTTTTGTTTTATCTATCGATGGTTTTCATTTTATTTTTTTAGGAGGTCGGTGAAGAGTTAGGAAAAGAATTGGCTAGAGTGTTAATGTGCGTTTACAATGTCGTTTGTTCTCCACTTCCTGAAGAAGCGACTAATGAATACTTAGTCATTGAAAATGAGCAACCTGTCGATCAAATATGCAAATTCAGATTACCAGGTAATATCATATTATTATTATTTTTTTTTTTTTTGACATTTTTATGTATTGCCTATGGCACATAAACTCGAAAAGTGTTACTAGAAATCGACACCAAAAAGCATTACATGTGTAACAGGGTGTTAGGAGGATATAGGAGGTGTACAATCAAGTTTACCCGCTCTCGGTATAGGGTCTCGCCCTACCACACTCGGTAGGGCCTACTCACCTCTCCCCTCCTGATTAGCTACCTGCCCCACTCTGTTCGCTTCTTGCTCAAAAAACGGCACTAAAAAGCGTTACAAAAGTGTTGCCAAAAAAAATGACACCAAAAAGCATTACATGAAAATGTCTTACTGTCTTGCAGACTCGTATGCAAGAAAGTTTTTTTTTAATTTTAAAGAAAGCTTTGTTTGTAGCTTATTTTATTTGCTTAATATTATTTTTTTTATTTTGACTTTTAAAGGGAGACACAAATCTAGAAGCAATTCTTCATATGGCTCATCAGTCAGTAGTCTTCCTTCATCTCTATCTAAACCTCGAACAAATCTCCCTCGACACTTCAGGAAACTCCTTCAAAACTCCAGGAATGATTCATCTAGTGATGATGATTTAATCTCCGCTTCTCATAGGTTCGATTTCATTTCTCTTCATCGCTCTAATTGTTTATATATTTTTATTAAATTTGAGATATGATTTGTATTTGTGATGAGACATAATTTGTTTCTTTCAGGAATTTGGTGGAAGAGAAAGGAGAGAAGACTCGGGAACACACTGAATTCGATCCTTATTTAATAAGTGGTGGTGCTGGTGTTCATGCCACCGACGGAGGGGAGGATATAACCAAAGCTGCTAGTTCCGGTTGGGGTAGACGACGTCGTGCTAAACCCTGTCCTGAAGATGTTGCTGACTGGAGAACACACTTGGTTATCAAGTCATCATGTCCTGGATCACAACTTGCTCTGGTCACTTTATCCTTACTTCAGGGGATATGTAGGGTAGAGCCTACACCTGCTGCAAGTGTACAGGTAGTTGAAGATATTATATTTCAATGTGATTCCACTTTGTGTGGAGCATGTCTCCACTTTGTAGCATGCTCCATACAAAGTGGAAACACGCTCCATACTCCACTTTGTATGGAGCATGCTTCCACTTTGTATGTAGCATGCCTCCAATTTGTATGGAGCATGCTTCCACTTTGTATGGAGCATTCCTCCACTTTGTATGGAGCATGATTTATACTAAAGTACCTTTTTTCAATTCCAGATTGTGACATTTTGTTTGGAGGCACTGTGTTCACTCCAATTTGGGACTGTTTGCCGTCCTCAACTTCAAGCTACAGCTACTAGGCTACTACTGACTGCTCTCGATAAACTTCTCTCTTGTCCAGACTCGACTCTTGCTGTTCTTCAAACTGGAGCTCTTCCAATGATGCTCAGACTTCTCGAGGACAGCATATCTAAAGCTCAGAAGGATACTTCTGATCCTGAACTGCAACAAGATTTCATATACGGTGTAACTTATGCAGTAGTCAATTTTATCCACTCATTAGTACTTCAGTGCCCTTCCCCGGATAGAATGGATTTTGAAACACCGTTTCAACAATATCTCGATAGTTACAACGGACGTCTTATAGAGTGTTCCGTTGCGGCTATTTTATCGTTTAAAACATTAAATGACAAAATGACACTGAACCGTGCTAAGAAAATAATAGGATTAGTCGGCCAATTAGTTAACTGTTTGAAACAAACGAGGACTAGATTCGTCCATATGAGAGTTTGTCGAAGGGGTAAACACAAGTCCTGCAAAGTCAGTAATGTCATTCATCACCATGAAGACGTATTAGGTGACGTTTACAAACAGACGGTGCTACCTGGTGCAAATAGAGACGGGTGCAGGATAACCGCAGTGAGCATGAGTTTGGCTAGATTCATTAGCGAAAGCGGTGAAAGAGAATTAGCGTTGAGAGCCATGGCAGCAATGATGGAATGTGGTACGTGCTGCTGCTTCCCAGCTCAAGGTTTAATAGCGAGAATTCTCAGACTTGTTCAAACGGGAGATTCCAGAGCGAGAAATACCGGTCTGATGTTACTCGAAAGGACTATTTACAAGGAAGTTGGTGCTTTGGAAGACCGCAGATGTGTAGTGTGCTGTGACAAAAGTGCTGCCGTTAGTAAACACCGCTGGGCCGGTCTTCAAGCTTTCCAAGATATGTTGATGTCTAGTAACATCCGAGTCGCTCATACTGTTGCATCCCACTTGATGCGAGTGGCACCTCGGTGTATAACCAACGTACAGAAAGAATTACTCTTCTCAGTCTTTTACCCTGCTTTTCTTGCTTCCAAGAAAAATTTCTGCGAATCCAAAACAGACCGTGACAAATTTACCCTCATAACTTGTCTATCTGCATTTACAAACCTTCTGGGAAAAATGCGATTTGCATGTGACTTCCTAGAGAGAGACGGACTGAGACACGTAATGGACCTAACACGACATAGAGACTTTGAAAGACTTGCATGCACTATTCTTGAAATCGTAACTATTGTCCGCTTGTGGAAACTCGGTGAATCAGCTCCTAACACTGCTCTCTCTCCAGAATCCGTTCCCGAACTTCACCATTTGACATCTCTCATCGTCAACACATCTAATCATTTTCTTACGAGTTTGAAAAAATGGCAAAACAAGGACAATCCAGACGAAGGTGTATCGTTTCGTAGTACTTCATCCCTGGAGAAATACACTGTCTGCTTAGAAGAGCTTAATACATACTGGTCAAGTTGTCTGAACCTATGTCTGTTCAGTCCTCAAGTTCAAGCCCATTCCACAAGACATCTCTCGATCCATGCTTACACTCTTTTAACATTTTTCATTCAACACATCATAAAGCCGTTTACAATTCCAGGTAAAAAGATTTTTTCTTTTTTCATTTGAAGTTTTAACTAATAATATTTATTTATAAATGGCTTTTGATGTTATTAATCATCGTGAGAATGTTTGCTTGTTTTTTCAGAAGATGATGATCATGAAACAAGTGAGATGTATTCATCGCTTAATCAACTTCACCTAGAGCTTCTTGAATCTCTTATCACAATCACAACACTCTGCCCCTACTCTGGAAATCCAGGTTGGATATTCTTTTATTTCTTTGTAAAAACAATTATTTATTTCATTAAAAGTTTTGTTTTGTGTATCTCTGACATGAGTTCACACTTGAGTGATAGGCACATCTCATTCAATGTCACTATACCAATCAAATATGCCTGTGAAACTCAAAAACTAATAAATTGATAACACTGGGTTGTTATTTTGAACTCGTATGTAAGAAAGTTTGTCTGAGTTGTTTTGGACTGATTTTTTTCTTTCAAGGGCTGTCAACGCACTAAAACTCATTTAGTTTACACAGACTGTAAATACATAAATCATTTTTAAATAAGTTATTAATGTTTTTATGCTTTTATTTGATTTTAGGTGGCGTTAAATGCTTGGAAGGTAAATTAGAAAAGGTTGCAAAGAGTCGTTTGGGTTTAAGACCAGTCTGCGATGTACTTCTGAGGAGCAGTGGTGCCAACCCTACCGATAAACTTATGCTGCCTTTATATCCAATGCCCAAGGTAATGAGTCAAATCACTTCAAAAACCATCATAACAAACCTGGTTACAAAATGTGAAGGTTACAAAATTATGTATAACCTTTACCAAAAACCTAAAAAAGTTTTATTTTAATCACCTAATTGGTGCATTGAAAATACGTTGAATAGTAGAAGTTATTCAATACTACTCATGGAATCACCTAACTTGTTACTTAATTAGTCTTTGTATTCTTATTATATATATATATATATATAAAC
>KZ652036.1:101194-150084 GCA_001010745.2 Gerris buenoi
TTTTTTGTATGTGTGAAGTGAAGGTTTTCTCACTTTTTTTGGGGGGAGTGGGGACAAAAAATTGGGTTTAAAAACCTCAAAAAACACAATTTTTCCAATATTCAAATATGATTTCCTGGAAAACTTTTTGTAATGGAGAAATTTATACTTGAGATTCAGCAAAAAGTTTCTCTTTGCCTGAAAGTTTATTAAATTTTACAAAGCTGCGTTATCATTATTGTATATAACTTTTAACTTGTTGTTTGTTTAGCTAAATAGTTTGGACGTGAGCCTGGCTGCCCAGCAGTTAGAAGACGGTAATTCCGATACTTCACTTGATTCTTCTGAAGACGAGGGCTACGATGGAGATATTGAACTTACCAACAGACATAATCAGGTAGTTTGACTGTATATTACTGTAAAATATCATGTATAATACTTACAATATACCTCTCCTTTTTCCTTCTAAAATAAAGTTGGGTATTATATGCTTCTTGAAAACAATTACTAACTGATTTTTCCTACTTGATTTTTTATCATTAAATAAATAATAGGTAGGTAATTGATAAAATAACTATATTATGAATACTTGCTACACTACCTGTCTATATATAAGAAAATATGAATGTAGGAGGGGTGACTGATAAGTAAGGTCTCCCAATTTTTATTTGTTAATAGCGCCCTATACACTGTCGTTCTTTCTCGACAGACTTACCTTTTTCTTAATGGCGAAGAAAAACACAACATGATTGATAATCATGTTCATTACCATCCTCACAACCACTTTCCTGTGAGACTATCCGCTCATTCCACTTGTGTGACTACAATCCCTTCGTTTGATTCCATAAACACAATGAAAGGAATATCTCTATCCCATCCACATGAAACTTATCAGTTGACAAGAATGGAGAGGATGCCGCGACAGGATAATCTTGCAAGATTTTAATCCTGCCATTCTTTCCTCTTGAACCCCATACACTAACACTCTTTCTTGACGGAATCGGCTTTCCTTAAGGAAAGAATGACTGTGGATAGGGCGCTATTCAGGAAGCAATAAAAAAATTAATAGTTAGCATAAAAGTGAAGTCAATTTATAATTATAATTAATTTTCAAGGAAAATGATAATTTTTCAACATAATCACAGTGTAATGTAACAAACTCCTTCGATCGTGAAATCCATTTTTTCAATCTTTTGACTAAAAACTCTCCTTTTTTTTTTTTTATGTGGCTGTTTTTCATCATTTTGACCTGTAAGGTGTTTTTTCAACTTGAGGAAAAGCCAAGGGGTCCAGTCCATCAGACATTTAGAAAGAACCACCATTTGTGAAAGAAATATTAAAGATGTGAATTTGAAAATAAATTGTTACATTTTATTATGTATTTTTGTTTTTAGGATAAGGACAGCATGAGTAATAAGGGAAGCCTACCTCCGAGTAGAAAAGTTTCAGCCCTCGGTGAGAGACGTTATAAAATCGTCCACCCTTCACTCTGTCATTTGGCATTAGATCTCATCGTTTACTGCCACAAGTAATTACATTTATTTTTATACTTTTATTTTGATTTTTTGAAATTGAAAATCAATTAAATTTATGATAATATTTGTTCTGAACTAGCATTTAAATTATTACAGTGATAATAATTCAATTATTTTCTTTATCTTATTTATCTATATATATATAGTATCAAACTGTTATTTTTTATTTATTTCATGTAATATAAATCTAATATGTTGTTTTTTATATTAGATATTAATAGTTTTTTGTTTTTGTTTTCAGAAAAGAAGGCTTCAGGAAAGAATGTATTTATTGTTTACATAAACTGAGCTCAGCTATAAGAGATTCGTGTCACAATGCACTCATCTTAGTCCAGAGTGGTTTTGGACTGGCTTTGCTTCAGAATTTTGCTGAATTACTTTCAAACAAGTCACAACAAGACGTTGGTAAGTTCCACATAAATTTGTATTAGGATTAATAATTAATTAATGAATACCGAACTTATTTTTTTATTTTTTTTTAAAAAAAAGTAATATCTATAACAGAGATTAAACCATTCAATTGGTAAGTGTTAAATTCAGGCAGAGATATATGCAATTTTGTCCTGTTCTCAAATGATCCTGAATTAAAAAAATTTTTAACTGACAAATCAGAATCTACTCAGACAGCCAGGCAGTGATCAAAGAACTGGTTGCACCAAGGAATACATCTAAGCTGGTTGCTGAGTGCTAAAGCTATCTTAACACTCTCGGACAACTTAACAACGTACAGCTGATATGGGTTCCTTGGTATTGTGGCATTGAGGGAAATGAGATGGCCGACCAGTTAGCTAAAACGGATTCCAATTCGACCCCAATTACACCAGAACCAGTTGTTGGCGTCCCACGATGTGGAGTGAAACATTCCATAAGGACCTTCATGAGGCTAGATATGAAAAGAATCTGGAACACTGCTTCAGGTATGCGACAATCTAAAATGATGATCCCGGAACCATCTCAGCATCTTACTAGATCGCTGCTCTCGCTCAAAAAACAACCCTGTCATCTTTTGACAGGCTTTCTTACTGGACACTGTAGACTAAATCGACATCTACATCTTCTTGGCCTAGCAGAAAGCCCAGTGTGCAGGCTGTGCAAGGAAGAGGATGAAACCCCCTTCTCATCTTATTAGCAGCTATCCTACATTAACACGCCTGAGGTGGAGAATCTTTGGCTTAGCCATCCTGCCAATCGAAGAACTAAGGTTACTTCCCCTAAACAAGGTGCTCACTTTCTGTGGGTCTGTCAGCTTGTTAAGAGGATAGGGTACTATAGGATGGACTATTAAACCAGGTTTGCACCTTGGATCCACTCATGAGGTCTTATTGCTTCGGACTTTTCTCTATAAAAATTCCCCCCCCCCCCCCGGGGAGCGGGAGTGTTAAATGTTATCAAGATATTAAAATTGTGGTACTCCTTTCATTGTTTTTTTTTTTTTTTTTTTTAGAATATAAATGACTTTGACTTACTAACTATTAAAGCAAAGGGATGTTTAGTCCAATGTGCTTTGGGACAAAGGAATATCACACTCCTGATATATAAGGGGAGTAATAGTCTAAAAAAGAACATTCAGTACTCTTTCTTTAGATTATAATTCCCCTCTATTTTCTTTATATGGGCAGTAACAATCTAAAGAAGTGCCAAAATTGTTGTGAATTATGATATTTTTAAAAAATGTTATAACTCCTTGTTTGTAAAATTACATATTTTCAGGTTTTATCCTCAGGGGTTCATTGTAAGGCAGTGGAAATGTATAAAAAAAATATTTTGATATTTTAAGTTGATTTAAATTTTAAACGGTTACATTTTACCTACTCACTAAAAATTCCTCATTTATATGTCTTATACTCTGTATAAGACTAATTTTGTTTTCATTTACTTTCTCCTATAAATAGTTTACACAAAGAGAAAGTATTGTGATGTTGTTTTTACCTGTCAAAAATGTATAACTTACTTTGAAACACTGAATTAATCTATTGCCACTTAAAATAATCTAATTATATTATTCCTTGTATATCTACGTATTTGACCTTCACATTTGGCTATATTTATATACGAATAAAATTATATAATTAATTTCAATGTCAATGGTCACTGCAACCTTGTCAATAATCTAACATTTTTATAAATAATTTGTATTTTATTTTATTACTATAAATAATTAATTAGTGTAATTAGTTTTTTTTTAATTATCATTTATAATAAAAATAAATTTTATTGATTTTGTGATTTATTGCATGTTTAAAAATGATAAAAATCTGTTTTAATAATTTATTTTTGTATTATTTTTTTCAGAATTGCAAACCGCTGTACTTGAGCTGTTTAGCAATTTGGCGAGATATTGCCTTCAACCTGATGAATTGTCGATGTATCTTCAGTTGTTTGTATCAGATCAACCTCCAGTGGTGAGTTTTGCTTTTTTAATATTTCATATATTTTTGTATTTTATTTGCCTGAACTAAAAATAAATTAAAAATATAAATCTTTAACAATCTAAACAGGTACATTGTATGCTATCTATGTTATCTACTGTGTGATAAAAATAGCTTGGAAACGGGCTTGTGCAAAAATGCATTAAAAATTTTTCCGTTATTACTATCAATATTTTGTTTATTATGATAATTTTGAGATGTTTGACATTTTTCTGTATCATTTTCGGGGAAGACAACTGGAGCTCTGTAATATATTAATAAACATTATTTTATATTATTAATTAGAGCTTAAATTATCATAGAAAGTCAATCGTGTTGTAGAGAACGAAGAGAATGATTTTTTTATTTTTGTCTCCATGGTGACAATATAAATTAATTATAGGCAACACTGCAATACATAATATCTAAATAAAGATCAACTAATCAATATATAACAGCTCTGGCTCTGGTGTTTCGGTGAACATCCTTTTCCCTCAGAAGGAGTGCTATAAAGGACTGTAGTCACATCTCAGGACCCATGTGTTTTCCTTTCAATAATTCATATCCTTTCATCAATAAATTTACATAAGATCAAAATTGATGTGTGTCTTTTTTTAAGTTTATTTTTTAACACGAAGAATGAGCACTTTGAAACGTTATAATCATGTACTTTTATGTACTTAGATATTTTAACATAAAATTGATAGAAAAGGAAATAAAAAATAAAATAAAAAACAAAATAAAAGGGAAGGGAGTGATTTCAGATAACCAAAATTTTGGTTAGTAAATAATGGGTCATTTTTAAAGCTAAAGTTGTCGTAGTACTTTTTACTTTCTCATATAAAGAGAAAGTATTGTGATGGTGCGAAAATTCGATTTTGATGGATTTACACGTTTTGAGGTCCCCTGAGTCCAAAAAAGTGGTTTTTAAAAAATGTCTGTCCGTCGTCTGTGCAGACGCCTGGAGCCTAAACTACTCGGCCGATTTTGACGAAATTTTGCATACACGTTCAGAAAAATCATACCCCGAGGCGAAATCGAGAAATGAATTTTAACTCCAAATTTAAGGGCGCTATCCCCCAAAAACTTTGAAAAAACACAAAAAAAAATTATTTCTCAAAAACGGTTCCGACGATTTTGATTAAAAAATTCTAAAATGTAGTAAATTTAAATACAAATCTAATGATATAAGCCGTTTTCCCAGGAAAAATCTAATTCCTGAGATAATAGCTTAAAACGCGGATGGAGAGAGCCTGGGTTCGATTCCCTGCCCGGGAGAAGTTATTTTTATGATATTTTTGATGAAATTTTCAATTGTAATTAAATGTACATATACGAGAAAGTTTGTCTGAGTTGTCTCGGACCGATTTTTTTATTTTGGAATATGCATTTAACGGACATATGTATGTACAATGTACATACACTTATGAATACTCATTTAAGCAACTATTATTTACAGTAGGGTTACTGTTTTTTTAAAAAAAAATCTTATATATTTCTCTTTATGTGTATAGGGCAACTCTGTTTGTAAAACGTATTTTTGTATAATTAAACAAATGTACGTTTTTGATCAGCATTTGGACTTAAAGTTCTTTTGGACTTAACTTTCTTTTGCATTTGGACTTAAAGTTCTTTTGGACTTAACTTTCTTTTGCATTTGGACTTAAAGTTCTTTTTAAGTCCTAAAATTCTTTACAATGGGTGGCCAACCTGTTTATACTTACACAAAATATCCCTTCTTTCTAAATTTTACCACACATATTTTCAAACCTTTAAAAAAAACTTTAGAAGTCAAATCTATCATAATTTTTATTTAAATTTCAATTGTGCTCTCACAATAATAATGATAAATTAACAAAGATAAAATTCTGCAAACAATTCCATAATTATCTGCAGTGGGATTAATGCAATTGTTAAAATATCTCCCGCCTGGAAAACCGGCGGTGTATAGTGCTCCACCAACTTTTGGTAGAGCGCTATACTGGAAATACAGAGGCCTGTAGTTCAAGTCCCGGTGCTGGAGTCTATTTTTCTCTGTCTGTCTTCCATTGTTAATAATAATTATAATTTGATTAACATTAAAATTTAAACTGTCCGTAGTATGAATACTACCTAAAACTTAAAAAGGAAATTTCTTCTTGATTGTACAAGGTACAGGTACTATTGTGGTACTTTATCAATATAAGCGATAATTCTCGGTCTAGTTCTATTGTCGTAAATATCAACTGCTAGACTTGTGGAAAATTGAAAGCTTAATTTGGGACTAGGTATCGTTACTGATAGAGGAAATTATTCCTAAGTATTATTTTAAGTAACTTTTCTATTTTTACTTTGTGCTTAGGATCTTCTGCTAAGTGTTCTTTTGAAACTAATGAAGGGAACTACGCTCCAGCCGAAGTACATACTTTGCTTCCCTGCCGAATATTCAAACGCAGATCTGGTTAATTCAACTCAAGCGCATAAGATGGCAATTACTCTTCATCACCAGCATCTTTCACTTGGTAAAATACAGCTTTTTAGCAAATTTTTACATTGCTTGTTTACTTTTAAAAGAAATTAATAAACTAAAACTTAAAAATTAACTGGAATAGTTAATTTATTAGTAGTGAATAAAAAAAAAATCTAAAAAAGTTTTCTAACCACTACGCTGAATACCTTCAGCGTTGCAACTTCAGGATTGCAGCGAGGAAATCTAGGTGCCTTGATCATTTCACTCCTGTTTACCACAGGACAAACTATAGCAAGACAAGAACCATGACACAGGCTATGCGGCTATTTAATGACTGCTGTCATGAAGTTTACCCATTCTGTATTCCTCCTCAGAACCTGAAGTTGCAACTTAATGTAGAGGACATTAATAAAATATTTTATGGTTATTGTTGATTTTAATGATTTTTTTTTTTGATTTTTTATTTTTTTATTTATTTTTTTTATAAAGTTTTTAATTACTTTTTGTAAAGCTCTTCATTATTTTTTTTTTTATTGATTTTTATTTTTTATTTTTTTTTTTTATTGACTGTGATATTTTGGACTATTTATCTGTCATCATTATAAACAAATAAAGTTGTCTGACACCCTAATAATACAATAAATAAATAAATACTGTTAAACACTTGATGATGACCTATTAATGGATTAATTAGTAACTTTAATGTGTCATCCAAATTTCAGTTAGAACAGACAAGAAGTTTTAAAATACAGATATAAACACAGCAAAAAAACACACGCTGACAGACACGAGAGCAAACATTTTCTGAACTTAAAATTAAGTGCAATGTGAATAGTTTCAATCCAATCATAAATTGTATGATTGTGAAAAATTTGGAGGTGAGCTATTAGAGTTTGTATCGAAATAATTGCAAAAATTAATATATTCACTCAAATAAAAATGTAATTTTCAAAGCTTTGTTGTTTAATTGTCAAAGCTATTGGTTCAGCTTATTTGTGGATTTTCCTTTTGATTGTTCCGCAAACATTGACAAATGATCTGTATACTAATATTTTCTTTCCTTATTCAATCAACGTGTTAATATTTAACTGACATAACTTTTTCTTTGCAAACAATTTCTTGAGTAACCGATATTTTCTTTTCTTGATTTATTTTTTCAATTTTGCAGATGTTGTTAGCTGTTGGTCGCGAGGTGCCCTGTTTTTACCTCTAAACTGCGATCTATCTTGGGCAATGTGGGTTCAAGGATTTGCTCTCGCACTTTGGTTGAAATTGGACAATCCTCTCGCCAATGTGGAACCACCTCACACTTGTCTCTCAGGTAAAGTAGATAACGTGGTCTCATTTTAACAATTAATGAAAGTTATGTTTAATTAGTTATGTTTGTTTTATAATTACAGTTAGAATTAGTGTATAGTCACCATGAATTTTGTGCAATTTAGTCAATTTTTAATTTCCAATTACTGATTGTTTATTTAAGAACTTTTAATATTGTCGCTCTATTTTCGAGAAAGTAGATTTTTGTAATCTTTACTTATCCCTCATTTATACAATGTACATCATTAATTTATTAAACTGACTGAAGATGACCTTTTAGGGTCAAAACATCTCTTATTCACACCTATAACATGGCGTTCTTAAACTTCTATGTTTATCAATTTTAATATAAACTTTTTAGTTTTACATTGACATCCGTCATTTGTTTAAATGAATGTGTTTATGTTTGTTTTCAGAGTCAAGTTGTGAGAGTGTAAGCGGACATTCAACACTGGACGAGATAAATCTGAGCCAACTTCTTCACATCATTTCTATTGGCTATGAAGCCCTTGTTCTTGAATTCTGGGCTGACACTGTCAGAAGTAATTATCAAATATTTTTATAACCCCTTGGGCAATGATTTTTAAGTTGGGTAGAGGATTTTATGTACAGTAGTCACTGCTTAATGTGATCACTTTGGGACCAAGGCCTAGTGATCACATTAACCAACTGATAATAATAAGCAAAATCTCATAAGTTAAGCTTTTATTATGTTTTTATTGGATCAAAATATAAATTTACTCGTAAATAGATAACACCAGAAAATTCCCATATTCCCGCTAATAGCCTAAATAATCCGTGCTAATAATGGGGGAAAAAAAAATAATAACAATAAGCAAATGGCACTACTGGAAGGAGTATAATACTAAAAAATAAAAATAAATAAATAAAAATAGGATAACACTGATTATTACGTGCACATAAACACATGCGGTTTACACATTATAAAAAATTAAACAAATAATTGAAATGGCCCTAAACATATTTTACATTTCTTTCCTTTCATTATCCTTACATTCTTTTCTCAGAAACTATTCTTTTAGGGCACACTCAACATCTTCCAGTCCTCTCTGTTTTCTTATGCGAATTTGGTTCTCATTCTTTAAAGAGGCAATCCCGATATCCTTCCGATGTTTTAGAAGTTTATTCAGCAATGGCTGATAAAGTTTCCAATTTAATTGTGGCTTTCCGCTGGCTCATCTCGGTCAAAAGACGATTGTACGATCTTTAGATGTCTAAACTTCTCCTACAAGCTGATAGCATGACGTTTTGAAGCACTCATTCTTTGTTTAAAACTTTTTATACATAAAATAATCGACTTCAAACTTAATAATTTGACTAAAGAGTTCTCAGAAACTATTGAAATACAAAAACAACTGAGCTCTGTCTAAGTGAAATGTCGTAGAAATAGAGGGAAAAATGGATGTTTAAATGTTTTCTATGTCTATGTAGTAATATAGAGGAAGGAAAGGTGGCGTGAGGTATACTTTCTGAGAATCCTGGGTGTTTAGACGAAACGCTTCTCGGTTTAAACGCAGCTGTAGTCGTTTCCCCGAAAATTATATAAAAAAATTCAACGATTTCGACTTGACTTTGATCACAATAAACAAAATACTGATAACAATAAACAGATAAATTTTAATGCATTGTTATTGGGTGGGCCCGTTCCAAGCTATTTTGATCACACTAAGCGGTTGATAACATTAACCGTGATCACATTAAGCGGCGACTACTGTATTATAACATAGGATCAAACCTTTTAAGTTTCTTGTTCTCTACTGGTCTCATTTCTGGTGGAACTTCCAATCCCAGTGTTAAAATAGAGTTCCTCGCCTGGTCTCCCTTGCCTTCTACCTTCTGACTCTGGCTTTTCTATGTCAAAGTCCATGACCAAATTTTCCACCTTCGAGTTGAGTGTTTTAAATTTATAGAAATCCTAATACTCCAGGAGAATGAACACACACTCATTCGAAAAGAGTGTTCTTGAATCCACTGGGGATTCAACCCCCAGTAGCTTTAGTACGGCATGGAACCATTGAGATCCATCCATATCCAATGGGTTAAAGTTGGTTATGGGAGGTATTAAAGTTGTTTTAGGGGATTGTTGGACCTCATGGGGGGAAAAAAACAAACTGGAACTGGGACTTTTTTTGGAATAAAAAAAAATACTTCTACTGAACTCCCATATTATACTTCCATATTTTTACACTTTATGACTGATGTTTAATATTCTTTTATTTGTGTCTAGATATTCTTCATGTGAGATTAACTCGAAGCGACGGTGGATGTCTTGAAACCTTAAGTGAAGCTTCACTTGAAGGTACCATAACCTGCGGTACGTGGCATCATTTGTCTATCTCTGTTAGAGATAGCGTGCACAATTCTAAAGTCATCATTGAGGTAAATTTCATTGATTTTTTTAAAATACAGGATGGGGCAAAAGATATGTATCAGTTTCAAAGAGATGTAGAAAAAAAACTATTTCACTTACAGAAATGAGGTTAATATTGTTTGATTCAGTAGATAAAATAGTTTTTTTTTATTAAGTTTTGAAGATTACGTCATGAATATGGCGGCCGCCAGCCGCGATACATTCAGTGACGAGGCCCACTTCCACCTTTGTGAAACTGTTAATAAACAGAATTTTCGCTATTGCGCGCTAACCAGATTTGAGTGTATGTGGTTTTATTCTTTGGGGATACCTCAAGAAAAAAGTTTTTAAACATAGTCCACACACCCTGGAAGAGGTCAAAGAAAGAATAAGGGAGGAAGTTATGGCTATACCCATCCCAATGTGCCGGAACTTTCAGAATCGTCTTCAAGAATGTATCGCGGCTGACGGCCGCCATATTCATGACGTCATCTTCAAAACTTAATGTAAAAAACTATTTTATCTACTGAATCGAACAATATAAACCTCATTTCTGCAAGTGAAATAGTTTTTTTTCTACAGATCTTTGAAACCGATACATATCTTTTGCCCCACCCTGTATATACAACAATTTTATGATTCAACTGTAAATAAATTAAAAAGTTCACTATCACAGTTTTGTTTTAATGTAATTTTTTTGTACCTTTAGGTAACTTTAGTGGTTGACGGGTGGTGCGAAATTCAGATTCCTCTCTCTTTTAAGGGACTTCTAGTTAGAAAAAGTCGACCTACCTGTGTCATAGTTGGCGACACCGATCATGTTCCTATTTCATTTTCTACCTCACCTGAATCGGACAAGCCTGGTCAGTTTTAATAAATATTAATAATAATCACTGCTTATTGATTAATTAATTACATAGTTATATTTATACTATATGTTTTCAGTTCATTATAAATATGCATTAACATGTAATTATCTACTCACACTTCTCTTTTAACGTAGACGTTTGCAACTAGCTATAACCTTCCAGAGAGAACCTGCCTGAGAATGTGTGAATTTCAACCCTCCAATAGTGCTAGAGATAGCAAAAGTTTCTGACTAATATCAAGCTAGAATTTTGTGTATATTAGTATATCTTTTGGTGCCTTTTAAGAATATGTGGTCAGCTAAGTTTGTCTGCGGGACATAGCTTGGCAATAAACATTTTAAAAAAACAAACCGGTGGAGAGCGGTGTTCCGCCTTTATGGTGTACAATGTGATTTTCATGATCCTGAGTACGAACTTAGTTAAGAGACCAATAATCAAGTTGATGGTAGTTTGTCTCTTAACAGGAGGCCTCTTTGATTTGGAGTAATATTTGGCTAACTAACCTATTAAGTGACAAACTATCATCAACTTGATTTTTAGTTTATTACTTAAGACGTACTTTTAGCAAAGCTGATTTGCAAATTGATATTTTGAATGTCTCATAATCATAAATCTCAATACATAACACTTCTTTTTTTGCATATACTCCCAGCATAAATTGTAAATCTATTTAAATCTTTATTTGGGTTGCATCACCTCTTATGTATAAAATTCATTTACTAAAAACAAAACATATTTGTATAATGTGCATTATAACTTCCACTACATTTTTAACCCTTAAAATGCCAATTTTTTCATAAGGAATCACTTCTTTGAATTGATTACAACTCATATTTAGTAGGATTTATATTTAGTACACACTTAATTAATAAATTACCATTTTTATTATTTGATAATTTGTTTAACCCTCGGGTGAGCGCGGTCTAATACAGACACGAGGAGGCGCGGAGCCCTGATAGGACTTAATCTGTTTAAAATGCTCACACAACATGTAAAATAAATATAAACTTGAAATCATTTTTGCAAAATTATTATAAAACATATTTAAATTGGTTTTATTGTTCTATTATTTTTTTAATTGATAAAATAACATTGTTTAGTCTCATAGTATATAAGCACAAAATTAGTTAGTCTCAATTATAATTTTCAAATTTTTAATTTTTTCTGTATATTTTTATTACTTTATTTTTAATTTCAGGTACCATATTAATTTATTTTGTATTATATGTATAAATTTCACTAAAATTAGCATAATACTAAAATTTAAGTGAAAGTGGCGCGGGTCCCCTGTCAGGACAATATGGGCATATAATTGAAGTATAATCACGTACGATGTCAAAAAGTGACTGATTCTCTTGATAAAAGCAAGAAATGTAGCTAGAAAAATCCCCATCTTCCCATCGCGCCTACATCTATCTCAATTTCTCAGTTATATCTCAAATTTAGGCCACACAGGACCGTGCGTTTCTAAGGGTTAAGATGGACGATTAACTTTTTTCCATTATGAATTTCTGTTTTTTATTTCAGAGACTGAGAAAAGTCGAGTTGGAACCTGGGAATTAGGGAATATTGTGATGTTCCGTAAGCCGTTACTTGGGAAAGAAGAGTCTGCTCTGTTATGGGCACTTGGACCTGATATTTGCTTGGTATCGTGCCAGGCTGGCCAACCTCTTACTGTAACCAGCCCGGCACCAAATCATGATGAAACTCCTACTCTACTCTCTCCGGATGTGCAAACCTGCCTGCTTAAGATTATGCAGGTAAAATGTGCTAGATTAGTGTTTATTAAAGCTCAAATTGGCAATTTTTACTCTTTGAGACCTAATCTATAAGGATGTTTTTGCCAAGGACTGCTGCAATAAGGGTACTTCTTGAAGATAAAAATTGCCCTTTTTAGAATCTTTGACAAGGAGCTGACTAACGGTTTCTGGAAAATCTGTATTTATTTGTATTTTAATACCTTTTGTTCATGCTTTCTAGGAGAGCATGTTGATGTCCTTCAGTGCAAGAGAATCAAGTATAATGAACATATACCCTCAAGTTTCTGGCAGTACAGGTAATGCTTTTTAATGCATGTTTTCAAATTTAATGAATTTTTTAAACAAATATATACAAGGTGTGATCAAAAAGTATCCGACCTTAATTTTTATTGGTCAAACAAAGGAAGCTGTGGGGGCGGGGCTTGGTGTACGGTTGCGGGCATGCCTAGTGAGAATGCTCATTTTTTGTTCGTCTGCAATATGAATCAGTCGGAAGTAAACTAATAATTAGTGAGCCAGTGCGAGTGAGTGTCATCGTATTTTTTCTTTCTGACAAAATGACAGAAAAAGTCGATCAGCGTTACTGCATCAAATTTTGTTTTAAGCTTGGCGATTCTCAAATGGAAACAATCCGCAAGGTTTAACAAGTGTTTGGGAACGAAGTGATGGGCACCACACAAATAAAGGATTGGTGCAACCGCTTCAAAGTTTAACATTTTCTCTATATGATTCCAATTTAGTGATTTCATTTTGTGTTTTTTCTCTATTACCTTTAGTTTGATTTTCATTTAAACTTCAATGTAATCTATTTTTCAGGTGTGGGTGGAGGTTTCCGAGTGGTTGTCGGAGGTGATCATGAAAGTAACAACAGAAGTTCTCAGCAGGTACCGATGACTCTCCCCCTAGTCACTCTCACATCACCCGCACCTCAGATACAGTGTGATATAATCACTGCCATCGATACACTGGGCGGACCGGCTCTTATTCTCTTCTTATTTGCCAGGGTAAGAGTTTTTTATATTTTGTTGTAACATTTTCTGTAAGTTAGTTCTAAACTATACCTTGGGGCATCTGTAGCTCCAGTAAGAGTGTAGTTAGATTTCAATCATTGAAGTTATGTAGCATCAGGCATGATTAGTAGTTGGATGGGTGACCACCAAGTCTGGCAACTGCTCTGGGTTCAATCCTAGACTAGGCCACCTCAATGTCCTCCCATCATTGATATTGATTTAAAACTTTTGGGAAGCTAGTCAAAAGATTTAGCCCCATCAGGTTTCAGCCTGGAAAACCATTTTTGGCACTCTTATGGTAGTTTAATAAAATAAATAAATAAATAAAAATAAAGACTAACTTTCTCATATAATCTCTGTCCCAGATCCCAGAAAACATGAATTTGATATTGTGCTTGAATAAGTTTGTCAATCTGTTAGCTGTGATTGTGAACTTGTGAACCCTCCTTAAGGCTCTACCGCCCTTTGTGATTAGAAAAATCATTAAAATGAAAATTTTATTGGTTCTAAGCAAGATATCAAAAATCTAAGTACAGGCTTCAGTCCTAATTTTAATTCTGAAAAATTTGAGCCCTATTTTAACTCCCTACTACAATAAATACGACAACTATTTCAATACAATAAGTTTTATCATTGTATTGAAATGGCGCCTGTACTATTTATCATAGGAAGTTGAAATAGGGCTCAAATTATGCAGAATTAAAATTGGGATTGAAGCATATACTTAGATTTTAATTTTACTGTTTTTTCTAATCTCAAAGGGAGGTAGAGCCTTAAGAAGGGTTCCTAAAGAACCTTTCAAGAAAAGTGAGAGTCCTACCCAGTGCTGCCATAATAACAGAAGTAATAATATTTGTAAAAAAAACCTAATGGATTTAAATTATTTCTTCAATTTACTTTTTTTTAATGCCCAACTCTTTATGTTTTAATTATGTTTCAGGTGGTGGAACTTGAGAGCAGTGAGAAGGAACAAGGCGCTGCGCTGGAGTTATTCCTTAGAATGGCTACGTCGTATAATCATCAGATAAAGAGTGAAGCTATGGCACTTGTACCTCTCGTATCTAGAGTTATTGATACACCACTCTGTACTCCCGGCCTTATACTCCTTCAGGTAAGTTATCACATAATCCTACTTTCCATTACACTAGGCATCGTGTGGCTCTATCATTGAACCAAGCATATAGCCATACAAATAGAGTCGTAGTCGTAGTGTATAGTAGAGAAAATATATTATCATGATGAGTTGATAGTTAAAAAATATGATAGTATCAAAGTCTAATAGTGAGGGAGCCACCCTGCATTCTTACTACTTCACTAACCACATATCTCCTTTTTAGCTATTATATAATTTATCTCTTCACTACATAAAAACTTCACTTCTGTTTGTATCAAGTTGAAATTTTACATGCCTGCTTCAATTGTACTATAGACATAGACAATGTCTATGTGTATTTGTAGTTTTACTGAAATTGTTACGTTAGAACATAAGATATCGGTAAAAACACTTCTGTCCTTTCTCTATTTTAAATGTGTAGCTCCTCTTTAATAGTATTAACGGTCTTTATCACTTCAATGCGATGTCCCTGTTGGTTTTACTATAAAAATTTATTTGTAATAGTACATTACACGTCAAGTGCGGAAAGTAGCATTTTGCAGGCAAGATAGTGAGGGTAGTAAACCACACGAGCAATGCAACCACATGAGCAATGTAAAATGCCGTTTTTTGCAAGAGATTCTTACCGTACTTTATCTACGATTGTGAGATTTTAATAATAAATTCAGAAAAAAAATGAACTTCTTGTATGTAAGTTCGTATTTCTCTTTTGATAAAGTTGACATTAATTCATTAGTTGTATTTTGTGCCGAATTAAGTATTTCGGGAGGCGTATTATTCTCCTCATATTCGTCATAATCACTTACATCACACATTGATTTTCATCATCAAATTAGTTTTGTTAAATGTAAACAAACTTGCTAATCGTGCGTAAAGGTGAAGAATTATTTTAATTCTTCAGATTTATGAGACGCGCATGCTCAATGAATACAAGTACATAAAGAATCACTTTCTATGCATCTAAACGAAGATACAATGTTTATATTTTGTATCAATCGTAGATAAAAAATGTTTCATTGAATAGGCGATGATAGAATCTTTTCCCGTTCTGAAATTCCAATTTTATATTTGATGTTCACGTTTATGCGAGCAAATTCTTATACGATAATGCTGTCCAACGAACTTAGCCTGAGCATTTGTAAAAGAAGCATGTTTACATAATGTCAATTAAATCGGTAAATTTTTACTTAAGTTATCGTCGGACACGTAAACGTTACTGACAGACAGACACTTTACTGACAGACAGAAAGACAGACACTTTACTGACAGACAGACAGACAGACACTTTACTGACAGACAGACAGACACTTTACAGACAGACAGACACTTTACTGACAGACAGACAGACAGACACTTTACAGACAGAGAGACACTTTACTGACAGACAGAGACTTTACTGACAGACAGGCAGACAGGATGCATATTATGTTGAATGTAAGAAGCTCGCCTCATTTTACTTTACTGAGTTTACTCATTCAGACCACTTTAATAATAAACCTAATAAATGGTTATTTTTGCAGACTGTGGTTGACTGCTGCTGTCAAGGTGATGTTCTAGTGTACCCCGAGCTTCTAGTCGGGTTGTTATTAGAATGGCCGGCACCTTGGGCTGCATCTCATGCCCTCGACTCCCTACTTCAGACTCTACTCTCACTGACTCGAGATGACCACAGACATAGAGAGTTCAACTCTAACCAGCTCAACCGAGCTAATGCACTTCATACTTTACTTAATCTTTGCAAGGTATCGTATTTATTTTAATCTTTATACAAAAATATCATATTCTCTAGATCTGCAAAACTTTGTATAGTACGTAGTTAGTACTCTGGTAATTCATTTATAATGATTTCTGCTGTGCAACATTGTTTCCTGAAAATTTTGAGATTGAAATAAATTAAGAAAAATGTAAAAATGTTGTAGTAAATCTTACTTAATTAGGTTAAGTAACATGTGAGCAATGTACTCTAGGGATTTTTTGTGCTGGCAATATTTCTGCCTTTCTAATGTAACTCTCAAAAAGAAACTAACTAGCCGATCTTGCAGGTTTTGAATTGACACTGATATGTTTTATTTGGTTTTTTGTCCGTTCTCACCAGCATCATCTAGTGCCAAAAAAAGGTGTTTTTGATAGTATATCCAGTTATCAAAAGTACTTTTTATATGTGAAGGCCAAACCGAATTAAAAGTATTCTACCTTGTAGAGGACAGTTTGGAGATGTTAATTTACTGTTAACTTTTTTTTTTAATCTGAACCTCTCCAAAAGGAGTTATAAGCCTATAAATTTAAGTGATTTTTCAAACAAAAAATAATAGATAATAATATAGGGGAGCTCATATTAATGACTATATATAAATTTAGAGAAAACTTAATTCTATTGCAATTTAATAATTATTATTGACCTTTTAAAATGATCAAATGAATTCGGGTTCTATTTAATTCAGAATTTTAACCTCTTCTGATTCAGTTGACTTAATGTATCTTGTAAATTTACAGAATGTGTTGTGTAGATTTTGTCTATTTTATTTTTATATTTATTTTTTATTTTATTGTTATTTATTTGTTTATTTTTTTCACTAAATGTAAGGAGGCATTTGTATTTCCACAGATAAAACAAGTGCACTGTACTTTCCATAACATTGAGAGTTCCTTAAATGTCAGCTGTTAACGGTATATTACAAATACAATAACAGAGTATTATTTGTATTTCAGGAGAGGATGCTTGAAGGTTTGGCTCTGAGCGTAGAACTGTGTCGTGGAGTTGTTGAAGTGGTACGAAGTTTAATGACAGCTCCACCTCTACTCTCTCACGTATCATCTTTATCTGATTATCTTCTCTTATCTCATCCTGCTCATCTTACTTTCATATCTCACTCGAGACAATCCCTGTCGTTTCTACTTCCTCATGATCCGCCTTCGTCCAAATCTCAATCTTCAAGTGAGTTGACTTTTTTTTTTTTTTTTTTTTTTTTTTACTGAGGTAAAATTACGTACTACTCATTCTTATTTACTTAGTTGCATCCTCTTCTATCTTGTGGTATAGAGGAATAAAAATAAAGAACGAGGGAGAAAAAACAGAGTGTGACAGAGACAGAGATAAGGGAAGGCTTTGAGACGTGCTCTACTCGGAGACCAAAACTAGCGGTGGGCTATAAGGCTGGAGTGGGGGAGACCCGAAAGTAGCCGAACTATGTCCCGTCGTCGGTTACCTTCGAGTCCGTTTTTTTACCTCTAGCCTAGTGCAACGTCTAGTCCAACTAGGACTACCTCCTGCGAGTACCTACTGCCCTGGTACCAGTGGAACTCTTTTCGGCTCTGCGAAGCGTGGTGAGGGAGGCCCCTACAGCTGGAGACTGGATTGCAGACCTCCTATAGCTTTCTAACTCTCTGTTACACTTTTCTGAGTTTTTAAGTAACGTAACACTTTTTGAGTTATGTTCCATAGCCTAAACATGAAATGTCAAATAGTTATTAATGTAACTAGGCAGCAAAATGGAATTTTACTGACGAGTGATTAAGTTAGCCTCCATGCCGGAGGCGAGGATATGTAATAGCTTTTTCATTTGTTGATTATTTTTTTCAGGAAAGAAAGGAATGTTTAGTGCTGATAAAGCCTACCGAAGTTTATTTACCAAACCTATTGATCCTACCAAACTGAATCAAGCTCTACATAGTTTGAAGGTATATTAATAACTAAATTATTTCTTACACACTTTTTTTAGTTTAATAAGATAGACACTTCTTTAGACTCTTACTCCCCTTTTAAAATAACAGAAGGGAGATACAATCTAAAGAAATTGTACGGAATTTTCTTCTTTAGACTGTTACTCCCCTTATTTGTCCCAAAGTACATTGGACTAAACATTCCTTTGTCTTAATAGTTATTTAGACAAAGGAATGTGTAAATAATTAAATTCTAAAAAACACAGAGGAGTAACAATCTACAGAAGTACCACAAGATATAAGTATTAAACATTCTTTTTACAATAATGAAATAGAATTTTTTATCTGATACTTTTACATATAATAATATGATAATTATTAGTGTTCTAATAAATTTATGGTCTTAGTTTTTCTACTGTTGTTAAATAAATATCTGGATTGTTCCTTGTTATTTGTTTCTTAATTATTAACTAGTCTGTGTTCTTAGTTAAATTTATTTCGGAGAAAGAAAAAAAAAAAATCTTCAGTGGGGACGAAAAGTAACTTTTCAGGCTATTTTATAGGTTATAATATTGTTATTTTAATGCCCGTTCTTAAAAGCAGTTAATTAATGTGAAAACAGGGAAATGATGTAAAAACGGGATTATAATCCATGTTCGCCAATCTAATTATTTTGTAAATAGTAGAGAATGAATGGCAAATGTAGAAAATTTGTTGACATCAGGTTGGCAATACTACTTTTAAACTCCCAGCTGTATTGAGAGTCATTCTACGAAGCTTTGTTTAGCTTTCGTTAAACTTTTTTTTTATTACTCTAAAAGTGATCATTAATTGTTTTAAATAATTTATATTATTTTATTTCTGCATTAGTGAATTTTTGTTTAGTGAATAAATACAAATGTTTTCTTTGTTGAATAGATCTTATATAGAGCTTTTCCTGGAGATAATATTTTGTATGTACCTTGAGAATAATGCATTATTATTACCTTGTTATAATTATCTCCCTCGGCTTCGCCTCAGGATTTAGTTGCCTTGATTCCTTCAGCTTTGCCTCAGGAATCAACTCAGTCTCTTTCTCATATCTTACAATATTCCCGAGATGCATAAATAACTATTATTTTTGTTTTAAAATGATTAAAGTTGTGAAATGATTGTAACTTTGTTTAAGGAGAAGGGAGACAGAAGTAAACGAAGGAGAAATCGAGTTAGTTCAGGAAGTGCAGGCGAGGAGATCGCAGCAAAGTGTGATTCAGGCTTCGCTCCTTCATCCCTTCAGGGAACAGCCACTGACTCAGACCAGAACAATCCTAGAGTAAGATAACCATTTAATAACATTTTACTTTCAGTGTTGTATTTCACTTGAGTGTGTTTACTTTCATTTGAGTCTTACGTTAGTCTCCAACATTGTATGACTTGCCCTCTACCAGTGGCGGCGGTAAGGCTTTGAGGGCCCCCATACACTTTAAGTGGGGGCCCCTCTAGCTCCATATAGTGGCCCCCAGATGCACAGGCCAAAAGCTGCTTTGATAAATAAACAAATCTTCCGTGGAGAGACTGTTTCTTTGTATTTATTTAGATGACCTCCGTCAACAAGCTCCCATTTTCTCAAATTTTACTTTCAGTTATTATGTACATAAATTCAGATCATGCTTGGAGACACAATAATTTGATTTTTACGATTTTGGTAGTATTTATACTACAGAAAGATTAAATTTTAATTTAAATCAAATTATAATTATTATTAACTACGGGAAACAGACAGAGAAAAACAAGCTCCTGCGCCGGGGTAATAATTAGGTAAATAATTTGATTTCTTATTTTAATTTGTGGTATTCCTCATTGGACATAACATAAGCTACTAAATTTGGTTGTTTTGAGATTTTGCAAAATTTGTCAAATTTAAAACCCCAAGAATGTCTCTAACTTTTAATTTAAATTATATTATACAGTTGGACCTCTATAAAACAAAATTGGTTTTTTTAAAGATAAACATTAGTGGTGCTGAATGAAGAAGATATTTCTCCCATACCATTTTTACCCCATTATAGAACTGCTCCATCTTGCAACCTCTAGACCTTTTTTTTAAAAAAAAAAAATCTCCACTGTATAGTTTAAATATTGAATCCCGGTTTTTCACAATTGTAGACACTGCACTTGAAGCAATTTCATATTTACGGGATACTTCTTTGTACTTAATTCCTTTATCTATGTACGTGAGTACATACCTTGAGTAAATTACCCTGTAAAAAAGTCAAAAGCTTTATAAACGCCCGAAACATATTCTAAACTGAGGCTAAGTGTTTTAATTTCCTCTATACTGTACCTTGATGATTTCGATCCCACTTAAACTAATGCAAAATGAAAGTTTGCTAGGAGACACTAAGAGCTAGAAACTCCGAAAATTGTTCTAAGAAAATATAGGAATGCAAAAACACCAACCAATATTAATTCACAGAAGTTAGTCGATCAGTTCTTTATCCTTATTTCTATGAATTTTGTTTGTATTAGAGAAATTATTATTGTTCTATTGAAATACTTTTATATGGAGAATTCGTGGGGGGGCGTAAAAAAATTATTTGTTATTTAGACATTTTCATTTTATTATAGTTTTTTTAAAAAAGAGGTTTTAATTAATTGATTTTTTTTTTTTTTTTTTTTTTGTTTAGGATATTGATGAGTGGAGTAACACTTCTGCCAATACTTACTTTACCAGCAATGCTCAACATTTTGAAGAAGATGCCAATTCTACATCTCAAGAATCAAGCGTCGTAACTTCCGACAATGATGAAAATTCAACGGAAAACAACAGTTATGTCCGGAATAAAATTGTAAGTCATTTTCCAATTTTTAGAAATTTTAGTCTTAAAGTGTCATTAGTCATTACTTTCGAAAAGTCTTTTATCAGTTTTCTGCCGATCCTTGTTTCCTGGGGGTTTTCAAGGATCCAACTCCTACAAACCTCAAGGCCTTACTGTACTTTTGTTTTATTAAGGCGCCTTTACATGAAGAGGAAAACCTTGAGGTTTGGACTCAACAGTCCAGACCAGGAGGAATTCCTGTAGATGTGTTGATGTAGTTTTGAGGCCACATTTGAACTGCTGATGATGATGGAGTGCAGTGATGATGGAATGGTACCCAAGAGACAGGAGAAGAAAGAGAAGGAGACCTACTAGTTGGGATTGGGAAATGAAGCTGTGCTGCGGGAAAGAGTTCTGAAGTTTGTGTTGAGAAAGAGAAAGGCAAGGGTTCAGTAGCAGAATTCCTGGTTGCTTTATGATTTCCTCTTTGTGTATGGCTGCCTTTAGAGAAAATATTTTGAACTTTAACCCTTATATTCTAATGCTTGATTTCAGAAAAACTAACAACCTTTCCATTTTCAACTTCCTCTAATTAACTAACCTTGTTATTTTTCCATAGAAGTTTCTGAAAAATGAGAAAGGTTATCTATCCTAATATAAGGATAAATAAATTTATTGGTGGTATTTAAACTTAGACTTATTCGGTTTTTAAGTTTATTTCTTGCGTGTATCTATACAAATACATTCTATATTCTCATATTGTTTGTAATTTGTTTTTTGATAGGGTTGGCGTAGAGGCTCTATTGGAAACGGCGAAGTAGAATTAGTCGTAGGTTTACTGGAAGTAGTAAGAGATCAGCTTCTAGTTTTACCAGACAGTGTTGCCCATTGTCCTACAGTAATGTCTTCTTTGGTCAATCCTCACAGTCTTATAGCTATGGCCAACCACACGAACCATCACATAGTTTCAGCTGTCGTTAAGGTATGCTATTTTATTTTTTAGACTATTTTATCTCACTAAATTGTGTTTTTCTTGATACATTTATTTTTATTTATTATTATTATTATTATTTGTCAAGGTACTTGCTGCCTATTGGGAAAGAGTTAACAGCGAAGAAAGAACTAGATTAATATCAGATAGATTCTTCTACTTATTAGCTATGCAGCTTCCTCAGTCGTTGACAAATTCAGGTATTTCTGTTTTATTATGGATTAGTAGAACATTATATGTAATTGTTAATAAATCTTAATTACCCACTGCAGCTATCGACTCTCATCATAATTCTTGCGATAGTTTCCAAATTTCAGGGTTTGCTTGATTTGAGGAAACTCTAGGTGACAAATCTAGCCTGTCTGAAGCCTATACTATATAATTATGACTAGATGGCTTGATGGGTTGATAAAAAGTAACACAACAATATATTCACCACAAATTTAAAATTATTGTCACCTTATCACCACAATTTTAAAATTTTAGTGACAATATTGTTTTCTTACTTTTTATTAACCCATCTTTTTAGTCCTAGTTATGAAGTGGTGCCACAAAATCTCAGTCAAAACAATCAGTCATCTATGTTGTATATTGTTGTTAATTATTTCTCTGATTATTTTTATTTAGTTTGTATTTAAAGTCAAGTTAAAACTTTAACATCCTGTNTTAAGTCATCAAGTAATGCAGTTAAGTCATGACTTTGCTGCAGGAGGATCTCAAAGTCTTACCCTTGCAGCACTTCCTCCGCTGCTTGCACTGATACCTTCATCAGTCTCTCATATACCAACTGCTCATAATCTCATATCATTTGTCCATTCTCTATTTATTAAGGTAATTTTGAATTGTATCACGTAGTATTAGTTGTTAATTTGGTTTAAAATTATTGTTCGTTTTATTTTTTTTTTTCTATGATAATTTTTAATTCTATATTAATATAGTGATCGGCGCTTGGTGTAATCAAAGTTGCTTGAAATGGGTCCACCTAATTCCAATGCATTTAAAATTTTCTGTTTATGTTTATCATGGTTAGAGGTAGTACCCTTTTTATTTTTAATGCATTTATACTTGTAGATTGGTCCTCATCATAATTCTTGCGATAGTTTCCAAATTTCAGGGTTTGCTTGATTTGAGGAAACTCTAGGTGACAAATCTAGCCTGCTGAAGCCTATACTATATAATTATGACTAGATGGCTTGATGGCTTGATATAAAGTAACACAACAATATATTCACCACAAATTTAAAATTATTGTCACCTTATCACCACAATTTTAAAATTGTAGTGACAATATTGTTTTCTTACTTTTTATTAACCCATCTTTTTAGTCCTAGTTATGAAGTGGTGCCACAAAATCTCAGTCAAAACAATCAGTCATCTATGTTGTATATTGTTGTTAATTATTTCTCTGATTATTTTTATTTAGTTTGTATTTAAAGTCAAGTTAAAACTTTAACATCCTGTTCTATATCTCTTTCTGGCATAGGTCTATATTATATTCAGCCATTGGATAGGCATTACCTTAGGATCTGCACTTAAAGAAAATCTTGACTTGATACCTTCAATAACTGTAGCTTTTATGTTGTAGAGCTCTCCAATAATTTAAGAATATTTTGGGACTCAAGCTAAGCTTGTGTAAAACTGTATCTACACTTGAATCCCGGAGAATTAATAAATTTTATGTTGATTTTATAGTTGACTCCATACTTTGACTGATGATACAGTGTGCGCGTTACAAGTTGTGACTTTTAACACTCAGATTGTCCAACCTAAATGAGGAANTACAGAGATCATTTGTTTTTGTCTTTCAATCGTTTCTGACAACTCTTTAGTCAAATTAACATTACATTTATACAAGTTCGAAGTCGATTAGTTTTGTTATAAAAAGTGTTAAACAAAGAATGAGTGCTTCAAAACGTCGTGATCTCAGCTCGTAGGAGAAGTCAGACATCTTAAGATCGTCTTTCGACCGAGATGAGCCAGTGGGAAGCCGCAATTAAATTGGAAAATTTCTCAGCCATTGCTGAATAAACTTCTAAAACAACGGAAGGATAATATCGGGATTGTCTCTTTAAAGAATGAGAACCTAAACCGCATGTGTTTTATGTGTACGTAATAAACAGTTTTTTCCTATTTTTATTTTTATTTTTTAGTATCACTCCCTCCAGTAGTGCCTATTGCTTATTATTATTATTATTTTTATTTTATTTTATTTATTTGTGTTATTTTATTTTTTTATTTTCCCCCATCCGCTTCAGCGGCTATGGATATTAGCGGGAATATCGGAATTTTCCAGTGTTGTCTATTTATATTTATATTTTGATCCAATAAAAACATAATAAAAGCTTAACCAATGAGATTTTGCTTATTATTATCAGTTGGTTAATGTGATCACTAGGCCTTCGTCCCAAAGTGATCACATTAAGCGGCGACTACTGTAGTTACTTAAGCAGCAACTTATCCCCCTATCTGGTCATTATCTAACGGGAAAACAATTCATTTAAGCATTATAAGAGTAATGCATACAATATTGCACTGGTAATCAACAAGGATAAAATACACTATATATGATCTACAATTATGAAATAATATACTTTTGCATCAATGGATAAGACTTACCTTAATTTTCGGGGAAACGACTAGAGCATGGCACTTGAGTTTCGGTGAACATCTTTTTTTTCTCAGAAAGTTAACCTCACCTCACCTCACCTAATAAACACAGTCTTGTTTATAATTTTGTTCTGTTTTGAGTTTTACTTCCTTCTGTGGTACCTTTTGATTATTATTATCAGTAGGTTACTGTTATCATTTTCTCCTAAATGATCACATTAAATGGTGTCTAACATATATTACATTCTTTTGCAGGTTGGTGATTGGAAGTCTATGGTGGAGCTTGGTCTAGTCGAAGCTACACTGAAAGCCCTCGTTCGAACAGTTCATGAACATGATGATAATGATGACGATCTGTACATACCTGAAAGAAATGTCTTGATTGCCGACATCAATAGTTTGCTGTCGACAGTTATCTCTCATGCTATACACGCCAGCGGTTCTCACTTTGCTCAGGTAATTCTTTTAATGTATTTTTCTTGAAAAAAAAAATAGTTCAATCTTTTAATGTATTTTATCCTCTAAATATTTAAATACTGAATAAATAATAAGTTTAATCTGGTACCACCGAACTTCATCCTTATCAGAATATTGTGTATAAAACAATAAAATTAGCCAGACTGATGTTTTGCTGTCATACTAATCGCTACATTTCATCTCTTATTATCATGTGTATCATTCTATATTTACAATCCAGTATTATGCTATATCTTTTTTTAAAGTTTTTGGTAGTTTTCATACTACGGAAAGATTAAATTTTAAATAATTCAAATTACAATTATCAATAACTACGGGAGACATACAGAGAAAAATAGACCCCCGCACCGGGACTCGAACCACGGGACCTCCTATTAATCCGTACAGGTGCTCTTCCCAACTACTAACTGAGCTTTACGGTAGAATGATTTTTCTCTGTCGTAACCGATACAAATTCCCCGAATCCAAGCTTTCAATCCCGGTGCGGGGGTCTATTTTTCTCTGTATGTCTCCCTTAGTTATTGATAATTGTAATTTGAGCTATATCTTTAGTGAATATAGCGGCTCAACCGAAACATAAAACCGGGTTGAGTGTATGTTACGTTCAGTTTTATCATATCATCAAACTATTATAGTGACAAAGTTTTCAAACTTTTTTCATCCGAGTTTACTGAAGGTAACGGAAGCATTGTGTTCATTTTTGAGAACAAAAAAATTGTATGTCTCCAATTTTAAAAATTCCAAGACAGAAATCCGTTTCAGACTTCAAGTAACATTTTTGGTCCCTTGTCTGTCTATCTGTCTGTTGGTCTGTGTGTCCACGAATCCTGAAACATGTGGCGATAACTTGAGTAAATATCGACCGATTTTGATGTAATTTTGTAGACATGTTCATTTTATCAATGCCCAGGACGAGTTTGTTGGATAATGTTATTTGTCCAAGCGTTCATGCTCAACACTCCGTAAACGTGAACTCCAAATTGAAAATTGGAATTTTAGGTCAGGGAAAAAATTTAACTTTATCTATTTAATGAGACAAACATTTTTTTTCAAATACAATTTTTTAGTAATACCAACAGCGACACCACTGTAAAATGTTAAAGATCGCTAAAACTATTAATAGTTTTTAGACAATATCCAATATAACAATAAAGTTATATAACAATAATGTCAATGTTGATGCAGCAATAAAGTACATGATTGGATGCGAGGAAGCTATGTGCCACACTAATTGGCAGTCTATAGTCTATTTTTTCACTATAAGGGCAACCTTTTGTCAAAGAGGCGAGTGTTATCATGGACTGATTTGTTTAATCGATTATTGATGATAAGAAACTTTTGAAAGTTTTAATAATTAAATTCACATGATTTCTGATGTGTACAGATGAGTAGATTTGCCATAGTACATATGAATGTTTTAAATAACTCGTGTTTCTTACGCCGGTGTTTATAATCTACCACTAAACAACTTCAATTTTCTATTTCGGGTGTTAATGAAATCTTGGTTTTTTTACTTATTACCATATTCATNTGCATTTTGGAGTTTGTACACTTAATATTTCCAAGATGGCGGCCAATATGGTGGGTGACTAAAAAGTGTTTATTTATCATGGCATGTTATACATCAATTTAAAGGTGTTGAAGTGTAGAAAAAGAATATGCAACTATTACACCTGATAATTTTAACTAAGTCGTACAGAAACCGGCGATTATCACCTCACTTACTTACGTGAAGCACGCCTTTCTTGTTTATAAATGGTTTCCTAGCAAAAACTAGTTAATGTTTGAATCTCTTATTTATGTGTATCTCATTCTTTGCTACGCTGATTATTTTGCAGGTGGTGAGCGAAGTTCTGCTGCAAGTTGAATATGTGAGTAATTCCGAGCGTGAGAACTGTGGATTAACAACGCAGTGCTCTTTACAAGTCCGTAGGACTCATGCTGCTATTCTACGATCAGCAATAATAGCGCTTTCCGACTGCATTGCATCCCACAGTACTAAGGCTTCCTTCCTCTCATCAGGTAATTTTAACTGTTTAATTGTTTTTAGTTAGTTTTTCTTTTAATTCACTAAAAAGCTGTTGTAGACAATACAGCTTAATATTTATTTTGTTAATTGATAATGGAAAAGGGTATGTTAGTGAGATTCTGTCAAATAAAACACAGTGATAAGTTTTAATTTAAATCAAATTATAATTATTAATAACGCAGAGAAAAATAGACTCCAGCGTCGGGACTTGAACCACGGGCCTCTATATTTCCAGTGTAGCGCTCTACCAACTGAGCTACGCAGGAGAATGATTTTCTCTGTCTGTCTCACAGTGATAAGGGTTATGCTAACGTTCCGCTAAATTTATTAGCATTATCAGAGAAAGAAAACAAAATATAAAATAAAAATAAATACAAAAAAAGATCGAGATTGAATCTACGACATGGTATAAAAGAATCACGTTAGCATAAACCTTCACACTGGTGTTTTATTTGACAGCATTACGCTAACATACCCTCTCATTATTAATTGATTTTCTCACTGTCTGAACTTGGCTTGTAAATATTGAATTTTTTGTGCATGCAAGCTTGTAGTGAGTTTTCAATTACAGTAGAACCTTGATAAGTAGTGTCTTAAGATGATTAGGGAATCAGTTTTGTTATTGAGGTGCTCTTTTTGTTGAGGGTCGTGTTATCAAGGTTATTTTGGCTATGAGTCGTGTTATAGAGGTTAATAGAATGTTGGGAGCGGAGTGGGGTGGGGTTTTCAAGTCTAGACTTGTTCAAGGTGTACGCATTCTTGTATAGAGTCGTTTTATAGAGGTTGATTACTCAAAACTACTTGTTATAGAGGTTCTAAGTTACGTTGTGAATTGGAAAAAAATCCGTGTTATTGAGGTTGTACTAATAATAATAGTCGCATTATAGAGGTTAATTTAACATTATGTGTTATGGCAATCTCAAGGGGATTTGTAAATTGCACTTGTAATTGATGTTTTCGTGTTATTGAGGGTCGTGTAAGCGAGGTTCTACCGTGTATTACTTACTCGTAAAAATTAATGATTTACCTGGGTTTATTCTAGACTAAAAGGAATTATTAGATAATCATCACAATTTTAGTAAAAAGAAGTAACATTGATTATTACACGATCACTTTTTGCCTTTTTACACATATTTTAATAAATGTTTAACTAGTGCACTTACATTTAATTACGTTATTAATTAAAATTAATTAAAATCAAGTAAACAATGCAACTTAAAAGTTGCATTGTTTACTTGAAGCTTAACTTTAAATATATCTAGCCTTCATATGCTGGCGCTCATGCTAGGTTTTAGTGGCTATATTTCCTATTAACATGTAGGCCTAGTAATGTAAATTGAATTCCTAAATATTTTCATTTAGGATTTAATTCAAAGCCTTCCAAGAATAGAATCAGAACTGTATTTAACATAATTTAGTCCGTTTCTAAGAATAAAATACCTCTGGAATCATATTTTTTAAGTTTATTTATTACATGCGAAAATTCCTGAATATCTCATGAAATTTTGTTGCTCGTCAAATTGGTTTGTTTGTCCTTAGGACATATTTTGTTTACACTTAATGTTCAGTTTACTTTTCAGTGATGTCAGTTAACAGCGATGAAGTTGAAATACAAAGTACGTCGTCGGGAAGTTCAAATTTGAGCTACTCTGGGAAACTATCGAGGAGTGACTTGAATGAACGATACAAACTTATTATTTCAAGATCCACTGAATTCTACATTCATAATGGTGAGCATTTAAAATTTACCTTTATTTTATCTTTTACCTTAGTTAGGAAATAAATTATATATTGTAGTGTGCATTATTATTATTATTTAAAGTAATTATTCTATAATAAAAAATGATAAGCCTGTTGATTAGTTATTCAAATATTACTCCAAATCAAATTAATTATATCAAGTGACAAACAAATATCAACTAGAATTTGGTCTACTATCATGAAAATCACATTGTCCATCAAAATTGGCAGGACATGGCCTTTCTTCACCACTTAGTTTTTTTCCAATGCTTATTGCCAAGCTATGTCCCGCAGATGAACTTAGCCAACCACATATTCTTAAAAGGCACTAATAGATTAGCTTGTACATGATTTAAGTGATTGTGACGAATATGCGGAGAATAATTCGAAAAAAAATAATTCGGCACAAAATACAACTAATGAATTAATGTCCTCTTTATCAAAAGAGAAATACGGACTTACTTACAGGAAGTTTATTATTTTTTTCTGTATTTATTATTCAAATCTAACAATCGTAGATAAAGTATGGTACGCAACTCGTGCGAAAACAGCATTTTGCATGCGAGTGTGCAGTTTGCACCCGAGCGACAGCGAGGGTAGTAAAACTACATGAGCAATATACTTTTTGCACTCGACGCGTAATGTACTATTAATTTCATTGTATAAATATTTATCATTATTGTCACTTCATAAAATCAGAAGATATTGTATAAAACTATTTTTTTTTTTATCTTCTTGATTAGTTGGGTCTTTTAAGGAAATATAAACGCCTCACTTTTGCGATATTTCGATCCCTCCTTGGATCATTGTCAAGCTGATTGACTGGCTGATTACATTGTCATGATTATTGTTGTATATACAAGTTCTTACTGCTACGTATCATTGAATCTTATTGATTCTCGTCAATTCACCTGAAATCAGGTACTGGTAATTGCTTAATCAGTTAAAAATCCAGAACATTCTGTTATATACAATTGTAATTATAATCTAACTACACCTCTTGACAACACATAAAACTTACAACTTCGAAATATTTGACCTATTTATTCCTATTTACCTACCTATTTATTACCTATTTTTTTATGGTTTTCTTTTATTATACTTGTTGATCTATAAAATACATCGTGTGATTTATTTGTTGGCTGTTGTTACAGAGCCTAATCTATTGGACGATGGAGGAGATTTTGTTAAAGAAGTGTGGGGTGCAATAGTTCAGGCACTCGTTGCTGTTATTGAGAGAAAATCAATGCACACAAGATCAGCGTACTCTAATGTTGCTTGGACCAATAGAGATGTTTTAAGGTAATTGTTTTCTTTTAATTACAATTACTTACTTGTATTGTTACTTGTATTATTTTAATTACTTTTACACATTTAAAATAAACTTGAAGATCATTGAAGATGGAGAATATTGTTGTAAATATTCTCCATCTTCAATGATCTTCATGTTTGTTTTTAAATGCTTTGTTTTTACCTCCTGATTGTATTAAATACTAGAGGTATGTCGCAAATAACATAACAGTTCAAAATAACATGTTATTGGAGAATAACAGTTCAAAATAACATGTTATTGAAGAATAACAGTTTGCCGGACCATGTTATTGATAAAATTATAGACTGCAAATATTTTGCTGCTGTAGGGTAGAGCTCATTTCTAACTTGAAACCCTGCTCCAATTTCTAATCAGCTTGGTTTTAGTCTATACCTGAGGTCTATCTGCATAGCTTCAGCGTTAAGCAGTAATACTTCATTGTCTTGCCTTTCCACAATCAAAGTTTGGGGGGGGGGTGTCTCTGTGTACCCAAGATTCGCTCTACTTTTTTTTGTGAAAAATTGGTTTAAAACCCCCAATAATACATTTTTTTTTTTAACTTGAGGTGCATTTTCTTGAAAAGCTGTGTGAAGGAGAAATTTGGACATCAGATTCACACAAAAATACTGCATAAAAATTAATTTTTATGCAGGACCTATTTTCGCAGAACTGTGTGTCAATTGGCCTTGAGCCGTCACACGAGTTAGATCGGCTCCGTGAAAATTTGTTTTGTTTAATAGTTAAAATTTGAGTCTAAACCTGATTTTTGGCACAAATATAAAATACATTCTCATATAGCCGTGAGTGAAATTTTAAACTTTTGAGTCAAGTAGAAGATGAGCTGCGAGTGAAAGACTAAAGTGGTTTTTTCAGTTGAATAGAGTGCAGATTTATACAAGTGAAACATTTATATTCCTCAACTGATAACGAGCCTACATATAAACAAGGTATTATAAACAAACCCCTTCTATTTACTGCTGGCTGTCTTAACGTTCCCATTCACAACTCTCTTACTGACCTTGAGTTTACGCATAACGTATAAAGATATGGCTAGCAATACTATTAATATTGCACAACTTCTTGCCCAACTAAAAAGCGATTTGTCAAAGGAAATTACAATGAGCAAGGAAGAACTAATTTCCGAAATGTCAGAACTTAAAGCGGTACACCATAAAAATTCTATCCTAATTGAGAAACAAGGGAAAAGGATAGATTATTTGGAAAAAGAAATTAGAAGAAAAAACTTAGTGATTCACGGTTTAATAGAAGAAGATAGAGAAGATTATCCTAAATTAGAAAATAAAGTAGTAGATCTGGTAAATAATGAATTAAAAATAATTCTTGATGATAGAGATATCGACCATGTAAAAAGACTGGGTAAACCAGAAGAAGTTAAGATAAGACCGATTTTGATGAGCCTAACTACAACAAAAAAAAGAGCACAGATTTTAAAAAATAAAATTAAATTAAAAGGAACCCAGGTATACATAACTGAAGATTTCCTGCCGAGTGTCCAAAAAAGAAGAAACGAGCTGAGGAAAGAGATGATTGAAGCCAGAGATCAGGGGAAGTATGCGGTTATAAAATATGACCAGTTAATTATCCGAGACTACAGTCCAAATAAAAACATATGCAGAGATAGAGACATGCCACCCAGTAATAAGAGAGAACTGAGCCACTCACCCCAAACTTCAACCTCAAAAGACAAAAGGACAATAGAATTGAAAAGATCCAAAATTGATAAAGATAATATAACAACCCAAAGTCAGATATAGCAATCCATTCTAAGTAAGAAACAACCAAACACAGAGACAAGAAATAAAAAAGAAACCAAAGATCCCCTAGAAAGTCTGGTCAGCTCAGGGGAGAGAGACCATAACCCATCACGGAAAAAGCAGATTTTACAATTTGGAACAATTAATGTACGTTCTTTACTCTCTGAACAAAGATTACTAGAGCTAGAATTTGCACTTAAAAATACAAACATAGATGTCCTGGGATTAGCGGAAGTGAGAAGAAAGGATGAGAAAATAATAGAAAGAAAAAGCGGTTATATTTTAATGCACGGAAATGCAGAACACGGAAGAAATGGCGTTGGCTTCATAATAAATAAAAGTTGGAAAAATAATATTATTGAGTTCACAGGACTATCTAAAAGAATAGCAAAGTTAAAAATAAAAACCGATAGTGGCAAAACAATTACATTCATACAACTTTATGCACCCACTAGTGAATCGACAGAAGAAGAAGCCGATTCATTTTATGAAAAACTAACATCTGTGCTAGTGGAAGATAACCACAAACCTGAAGATATTCGAATTCTCATGGGAGATTTAAACAGCAAAATTGGCAAAGGACTTAATGGTGAAGAGAATGTTGTAGGACCCTATGGTTACGATAAAAGGAACAAACGAGGATGGAAACTTATTCGTTACTGCCAAGAAATGAATTTAAAAATTTTGAATTCATTTTTTAAAAAGAGAAAAGGGAAAAAATGGACCTGGGTATCACCTAACGGAGCTTATAAAAATGAAATTGATTTTATAATTTCTGAAAATAAACAAATATTTCTAGAAGTAACAACCGTAAACAAATTTCAATTTCATTCTGACCACCGCTTACTTCAAGGAAAAATTACGACCGGCGGAAGAAAACATTTTAGTGATAAAAAAAGAACAAGACCAAGTATAACCGATCCGGAAACCTACCTAAACAACCTCCTACAACGCCTACCCAAACCAGAAACTAACATATCAAGCACTTCATTGTATGATGCGATAAAAAGTTCTTTGCTAAAAGCTTTACCGGAAAATGTAATACTTCAAGAAAAAATAAATAAATTCAAGTCGGATACCATTGAACTAATCAACAAGCGAGAAGCATTGAAGAGTAAACGAAAAAAATCAAAGCAAGACAGAATTGAACTGAACCTTTTATGCAAATTAGTAAAAAAGAAGATAAAAGATGATATGTATGAATATGACACGAAGGTGGTTGAGAATATAATTGAGGGAACAAATTCAATTAAAAAAGCACAAAACAAAATAAACAGAGGGAGAAACTGGGTACCCGCACTGAAAACATCAGATGGTAAACTGGTAAGGAACAGAGAAAGTGTGTTACAAACTGCAACTAACTACTATAAAGATTTATACGACACTTACACAAACCTTCAAATGCCTCATTCTCATGACTATAATGAAACTCCGTACTTTCCCCCAATTCTTAGAGAAGAAGTAGAAGTACAAATCCAAAGCCTTAAGAATAACAAAGCCCCAGGCGAAGACCAAGTAACCAATGAAATGCTTAAAGTGTCCAGTGAATTAATTTCTCCTCTTTTAACGAACCTTTTTAATAAAATAGTAGACGGCGACGAGACACCTGTGGATTGGACAAGATCTGATATAGTGCTAATTCACAAAAAAGGTGACAACACCGACCTTAAAAACTACCGCCCGATCAGTCTAATATCGGTGATAGGAAAGTTGTTCTCTAAAGTCTTACAGTCCAGAATAAAAAATAAACTAGAAGAATTTCAGTCTCCAGAACAAGCAGGCTTTAGAAAGGGATTTTCTACGACGGACCACCTTCACGTAGTCAATCAGTTAATTGAAAAATGTAACGAGCATCAGATTATATTATACATGGCACTGATTGATTACGAAAAAGCATTCGACTCCTTAGACCACAACTACATGTATGAATCACTTTGTAAAGCGGGGGTAGATAAAAATGTAATTAAGAATATCAAGCAAATTTATAGTAATTGTGAAGGGAGAGAGAAGGATCGAGATTCCGACTCAAGAGAGGAGTAAAACAAGGAGAACCCATGAGTTCGGACCTATTTAACGCTGCTATCGAATGTGTGTGTAAACAAGTCGATTGGAAAAACAGTGGTCTGCAAATCAATGGTAAAAAACTCACTCACCTAAGATTCGCGGACGACGTAATACTGTTCGCTCAAACTCCCCAAGATTTAGAAAATATGCTTAAAGAGTTGAACCGAAAAGGAAAGAAGGCAGGATTCAGAATAAATCATGATAAAACCCAACTTATGACTAACGACGTACAAACTAGAATAGAATTGGACGGGCACACATTAACTTGGGTCCCAGAAACTACATACCTCGGCCAGCTTATCTCATTCACCCGCAAGACAAGTAAAGAAGTAGACCGCAGAATTTCACTCGGCTGGAAAAAATACTGGTCATTAAAGTTCATATTTAAGAGCGACATGAACCTAAAATTAAAGCAACGTGCTTTTGACGCCTGTATTATACCCAACCTTACCTACGGAGCTCAAGTATGGTCTCTTACGAAGCACGACGCGGAAAAGTTAAGAGTGGCTCAGAGGGCGATGGAGAGGAGCATGTTAGGTGTTAAGAAAAGGGACAAAATACGAAATACTGACCTAAGGACGAGAACAGGCGTAAGGGACGTTGTACAAGCGGCTATGTCACTCAAATGAAAATGGGCGGGACACTTGGCAAGACTGCAAGATGAGAGATGGACCAAGATGGTTACAGAGTGGTGTCCAAGATACAGTAAGAGAAAGAGAGGAAGACCAACCACTCGTTGGAGGGACGACATTCAACACCATGCTGGCATAACTTGGATCAGAACTGCCCAGAACAAACAACACTGGAAATCCATGATGGAGGCCTATGTCCAGAAATGGACCTAACTCCTAAATAAAATTTTAAAAAACATATAATAATAAATTAATAAAAATTATAAATAATAATTAAATAAATAAAGAAATAATATAAATAGGCAACAGCAACAGCTAATTAACTTTAATTATATATTTAAAAATAGCTTAATCCAGCTTTGTATTTAATATAAACATAACAGGTTTTACACTTATAGTTAATGTTTTTTTTTTGTTTTTTTTCTTATGTTTAAACGGAAATAATTTTTTTTTTGTTCTATTCTATATTGCTATTCTTAATGTAAGAGGCATACTTTTATTTATATTAATATGTCATACTTTTTATATATTATTAATATGTAACAAAAAAGAAGGAGTTAATAAAGGCTTTATTATTATTATTATTATAGTGTGTCAATAGTGAACCATATAATTTAGCACAATGTGGCATTGAATTTATATCCTCTGTTTATGGATGGTCGACCATAAGTTGCTTAAATTTAAAATCTCAGCTACTCCTTTTAAGTTCAAAGTAGTTAAAATTCTCTAAAATCTTACTAATTTTTTTGTTTTATTTTATTTTTCAGGACTCTTGGTTCCCAAATGTTTTTATGGATGCTTTCTCCAGCCCAGCCGAGAGAACTTCAGTTTTATGGAATTCAATCGATCCTCAATGAACCTCGTTCTAAAGATATCCTCTCCTACATTATATCTACTGCTTTAGTAAGTCTTTCAATTTCAATCATTTATAACTAAATATAACATTTATTGTTTTATTGTAGTCAGGGGTGCCCGCAGAAGGGAGTTATGACGCCGACTGCGTTGTTGAAATTCTTGAAGGGGGGGGGGTTAGTAAATAAAGGGTATAGTAAAGGGGGGGGTGGATGTGATAATAACTATTTTTCTAAGTTATCAAATTTTTAAAGATTTTACCAATAAAGAGTGAACTGCAATATACTAATGAGAAAGAATAAAAATTATATCGTGTCTACGTATGTTGTAGTCAAAGTGTCAATTTATAAATTCCCAAGATATGAAAGAGAGGCAATGCCAGTTCGGATATTTCTGAACTTAAAACTATTCCTAATGTGTCATGAGTCATGAGTAAGGAAGTGTAAATTCATGTGTTACACTTAGTTATTTAGTTTTTTGTCATGGTTTCATCTTATTCAATATGATCAATAGTAATTTACTGAAGAGAAACTGACAGACAAATCATACTAACAAACTTATGTTAATAACATTTACATTTTTACTAGTAGTGCAGTTGTTGTAAATAAAATGTGTTACTTAACAATTTTGATTTCCTTACTCTTAATCTTACTATTTTAGGAAACAATTAGTTTAATTTGATCAGCAAAGTGCTTTTTGTCTCTAAACCTTGTCTGATTTTTTTGTCATGATTTGTAAAAATTAGTAAAAATCTCTTCTCAAAGAGTAAATCTGTCTTTTTTGTGATTTAATCAAATCAATCAAAAGTATATCATACTTAAGTTTGTTGAATTAGTTTTAATTTGATCAGCAAAGTACTACTTTTGTCACTAAAACTTATCTATTTTTTGTCGTGATATGTAAAGATGATTAAAAATCATTCTCATAGAGAAAATATGTCTATTTTTGTGGGTTAATCAAACCACAACAGTAAGACCAAAGAATGGAATTATGAATAACTTATTTATTATTATGTTAATGTTACCTTTTAATAATAAATTTTTCCTCTGTTCTAGGTTGAAGAAAGTGTTGCTCTCTACTTATGGGAGATGGGAAAGAGCTGCACTGTGCTGAATGATGTTGAAAGGAAAGCCTGCGAGGAGATGAGCACAAGACTAGAAGAGTGGTGCAGTCCCAGTGTACTTAATCTGTTTAACTCTACGAGCACTGATCAAGATTACTCAGCTCATGTCTGGTCCGCTCTGGATCTCTCTACTCGAACTCGAAACACTTGGAGAGCCCAGAGAAACAACATGATTAACAAGTAAATTACATTTTATTCTGTTATTTGTGTCCTTTTTATTTTTAAAATAGAAGGATAATTAAAAAAAAGTAACTTTTATCACTACGATGGTAGTTTAGTTAATGTGAAGATCTCTTATCATCACTTTACTTACCATTCATACTTTCCACCATACTGAGAGGCAGCGTAGCCGTGCGGGTTAAGCCACGTCTGCTCGGCCATCACTGTATCATGAGTGGAACAAGATGAGGTTCGATTCCTCGCCGTGACACTCTGATTTATATGGCTCGCCATTGATCACATCATACTCGCTTCGGCGGTACAATGTACAAATGTATGATGTGTGAAGTGGCTGCAACTCTACCGAGGGGCGTAAAAAGGGCCTAAGTGATGGCCTAATTGCAAGGTTCGAACTAGTGGTTCGTCCTACCCGTTCTAGTAGGAAGTACTAGACTACTACTAATACTACCACCATACTTATCATTATACAGGGTTATTACAAACCATGTTCCTGATTTCGATTGAAAATATTACTGGATTAATATGTTTTAAGACAACTTCAGTTGGTACCTCTCGGAAAGAAAAACTCATAAAGTTCTGTTTACATTGATTTGGGTCAGCAGATTTGGGATCAGCTGTTTGTTAAGTCAATTCTTGTCAGTGTTGTGTAATGGCTGAATTTGAAGACAGAAAAGCATTTTGTGTGTTGGATTATCACATTAACCAATCAGTTATTAGTGTGCAACATCACTTTAGAACCAGATTTAATGTAGATCCTTCTAGCAATCAATCTATTCACAAGTGGTACTTGAATTATAAGAGAAATGTCTGCATTTGTAAAAAGAAATCAACTGGAAGGTGTTCAGTGTGCAATGAAGTTGTAGAGCAGGTAAGGCAAAGTTTTACGCTTAGTTCAAAGAAATCTACTGTTCAAATGCAGCAGCGAACGTGGTATTTATAATTTAGAGTACCTGTGATAAATCTTTTTGAGTTTTCCTTAACTTTCTTTGTATGATAAATAAAACTACAGTAGGATTATCTAAAGTTTTGACTTTTGACAGAGTGGGAAAATCCATGGGGAGCCAATGAGAAGTCTGGATTTTGAATTCTAGAAGGTCGGGCCAACTAGGCAAACAAAAATGTCACTGGCCCCACCCCTCCTAAAGGCCTAGTGGCTTTTTTTTTTTTTTCATCATTTAGGTTGGCCAATCTGAGTGTCAAAAGTCAAAACATAAGATAATCTGACTGTACATTTATGTACGTTTGAAATCATGAACATCATTTGTAATAACCCTGCACTTGCCATCTTTAGGTATGGTTGGAATACAAAAGGTTGAATTTTAGAGATAAAATATTACATATTACCATGGCTTTTGCTCTTAGCCCTTTGTAGAATTACAAGTGCAATCTAACATTATACAACATCGTGTTGTGTATGATAAAATCATTTAGATTAATCTTGTAAAATACATGTTAATTCTTAATTATTCGATCTTTTCTAATGCTAACTGTATTGTTTTTTTGACAGGGTGGTATACAGGCATGAAGATTTAGGAAGAGAGTTGGGTGAGAGAGCGATGTCGGCCACTCGTCAGGTTGTGTCGCAGCAGAGTGTACAAAGAAAACGTCTCATGCAGAGGCTGAAGGAAGGTTTTGGAGCCTGCGTACAGGCTACTATAGCTTGGAGACGCCTGGTCTCTGATCTCACTCACCCTAGAGCAGTGTTCTACTTCCCTAATATATACCCTAAGTAAGTTGTACATCTTATTTTTGTTTCTTTTTTTAAGACAGTTTTATTATTTTATAAAGGGGAAAAACAGGTAAAAAAAAGCTGATGGGAATTATTACCTCACGTCCATCATAAGCTGTAAGAATGCTCTAACTACTTAGCTGCATTTTCTTCACCCAGAAATGAATTATAAATTAATTTTTTCAGTCTTAACCATCTGCCCGGAACATTATTTTTACTGCGAGTTCCTGAACATTGGTATTTTTTTACCATCACCCTAGTTTTTGCTTTGTTGCCAGTTTTTTTATTGCATCATACCTTTAGTATAGACACATATTATAAAAATTGACTTTTATAGCTATCCACTAATTTGATGGATTTATTCCTAACTGCATTTGTACAAAACATAATAAGCACTGCTGGAATAGTGGTAAAAATTACTACTAGAAGCAATACCTTTAAAAAGTTAGTGAAAGAATATTGGTAAAGATTTCTGTCCCAAAAAACGTAATCAAATGAGTCCCGGCGCTGAAGTCTATTCTTCTCTGTCTGTCTCCCTTTGTAAATAGAATTATAATTTTATTTAAATTAAAATTTAAACGTTCCATAGTATGAATACTACCGAAAACTTAAAAATTGAATCAAATGAGGAATACGGTTAGATTTTACTGACTAGATTATGCCTGGGTAAAAACAGGTTGTAAAGCGGTAACCCTTCCTCCTTAATTTTTAGATGTCCACTAAACGTGAACTCTTGTGCTCAATTATAAATGTTCGGGTAGAGCTATTTAGATATTTAGATTCTAGATATTTAGTATTCTATAGCGGTGAAAAGTACCAATGTTCTGTAAAGAGTGTTAACTATCAGTTAACTCCCTATTATTAATTCTATTGCTTATTTATCTCAGCTGTCATTGCAGAATATATTAGCTAGCTATTTTTTGGCATCTATGTATGAAATACATCTATGAAACACATCTTACCTCTCTGAAAATTTACTGAATTCGTGAGGATGTTGTCAAGAAGTAAGCTTATGAATGGTTTTTGATTATGAATGGGTTTCTGACTATAAATGATTTCTGACTATGAATGATTTCTGATTATGAATGATTTCTGATTATGAATGATTTCTGATTATGAATGATTTCTGATTATGAATGATTTCCGATTATGAATGATTTCCGATTATGAATGATTTCTGATCATGAATGATTTCTTATTATGAATGATTTCTTATTATGAATGATTTCTGATTATGAATGGTTTGTGATTATGAATGGTTTCTTATTATGAATGGTTTTTTTCAGTTCCTGGGAGCTTGACCCAACTGAAGGTCCTTCCAGAGTTCGAGTTAGAATGAGGAGAACTCATCTCGACATCAATTCTAAGTTTTTCAAACCCGAATTCTCTCAAAACTCTTGTTGTAAGTTCAGTTTTATACTTTCATTTTATTATAATAAAATTTTATAGTATTTTATATTTATATTTTTTATTCATTTTATAGTTAATTGTTTTTATACTTTTGGTGTTGGAGGCGTTTTGTGTATGTATCATAGCATGACTTATTAAATGATTATGAAAAAATTAAATGTGTTATTAAAAATTCAATTCTTATCATATCTTCTTTAGTAGAGATAGAAATTGTTTAAATTGTTGGTGCTTGCTATACACTGAATCCAGCAAGCCTATCAGTTTAAACTGTACAGTTCCAAGCCCCTGGCTTTAGTATTATGGTTTTTAGTATTATGGTTTTTAGTATTATGGTTTTAAACCAATAATGCATTCATAATGCATTGTGTTTAAAACCTGACTATGGTTGAATTTAAGTAATTTAATTTGATATAAATACAAAGAAACAGTCTCTCTACTTATTAATTTATCAAAGAAGCTTTCAGCTTGAATAAAGATCATCATCAGTGCCGATTTTGGAAGAGCTAGAGGTACATTATAAAAAGTACGTTGCAGGCAAGTCATATGATGTTGAAGACTAACGTAAGACTGAGTTCCTTTTAGGTTTCTGTACAAAGTAAAAAAGAAACCTTATATTATGGCTCTGTCTGACTGTCTGTCCGTTGGTGTCTATCTGTCTGTCTGTCCGTTAGCTTGTTTCAATTCATAAACTACTATAGCTAGAAACATGAAATTTGGCACACAGGTACATCTCAGAATTTTAGACAACTGGACAAATGTTGGAGTTTTTACACTTAATATTTCCAAGATGGCTGCCCGGGCATCTTGGCGGGTGACTAAAAAAAAGTTTTTAGTTACCATGGTATGTTATAAATCAATTTAAAGGTCTTGAAGTGTAGAAAAAGAATTTGCAACTATTACACTTAATATTTAATATAATTTATCTTATGTGTATCCTTTTGTATATATTAATCAAGTAGGTAGGTGGATCCTTGTTAGGGTAAATAAAAGTATTTCATATAGGTTTAGGCGTTGGCGACGTTTCGACCTTGCCGGTCATTTTCAAGCCTATAAAACAACATTTATTGTTTTTTTTATAAAAAAAAAACATAAGTTAACATATGCTATAATATTCTTATATCAATTAAAAGTATCTCTTATCCAATTTTCTGTCATAAATTAATTAAGACTTTTACCTGGTTAAAACGATTTTTTTAAATTTACATCTTCTATTTTAGATTTCAGTTGTAATTACATCAATGTCAAGCTTCACAAAGCACCTTTGTTCGTCATTTCTATCTTCTATCTATAATAATCATAATTTAACATGTAATTAACTAATTGCATAATGCTAATGTAGTACAAAAAGAACAATAAGATTTACATACCATCTTCTAAGATGATTAAGTTAAAAAACTAAAACTAGATTTGAGCTTAATAAATCTTAAACAATTTTGACATTGAAAACTATAAAAAGATTAACAAAACACATATCATCACAGTAACAAAAGAAACATTCAAACTTAATAATTTAACTGTCACAGTCTAACAAGGATCCAGTCCTAACAAGGATCCACCTACCTACTTGCTTAATATTTAACTTAATCGTACAAAAACCAGCGATTATCGCCTCACATACTTACGTGAAGCGCGCCTTACTTGTCTATTTATTAAGATGACCTCCATCAACGCTGTTATTTCTCAAGTTAATTTGATACGATGTCTTTGTTTAGGTGATATCGGTGCTCAAACACCTCTTGGATATCTATTTGAAGATTCCCGGCTGCCTCTCAGTGCTGTGGTTGTAGAAAGACTTCATTCCAATATCAAAGTGAGACACATGTGTCAAGCAAGTCTTATCACTCCTCATTGTCAGACTCAGGGAGAACTTCTTATCGCTAACTCAGCTGTCTACTTCGTCCCATCTCATCATGATCATAGTCAGGTAATAAATACTAATTTTTGTTTACTACCTGTCATTATTAAAGTAATTTATAATGATAAAAGCCATGTAAACTTTTTTTTTTTAATTGTACATATTTTATATTCCAGGAGATAGCGTGCAAAAAAGTTTCTGAATAACATCAAGCTAGAATTTTGTGAATAAGTAAATGTTTTGGTGCCTTTTAAGAATATATGGTCGGCTAAGTTCGTCTGCGGGATATAGCTTGGCAACAGGCATTTGAAAAAACAAACCGGTGAAGAGCGGCCATGTCCTGCCCTTTTTGGTGGACAATGTGATTTTTATGATCCTGAGTACGAAATTAGTCAGTAGACAAAAAATCAAGTTGATGGTAGTCCTTCTCTTAATGGTAGGCCTCTTTGATTTGGAGTATTATTTGACTAACTACTATAAACTTGATTTTTGTCTACTAACTAATTTCGTACTCAGGATCATAAAAATCACATTGTCCACCAAAAAGGATGGGACATCCTTTTTTTTTGTTATTTTTCAAATGCTTACTGCCAAGCTATGTCCTGTAGATGAACTTAGCCGACCACAAATTCTTAAAAGCCACCAAAAAATTTACTTATACACAAAATTCTAGCTTGATGATAGTCAGACACTTTTTTGCATGCTGTCTCCTGGACTATTACTTGTGTAAGAAGGAATATAAATAATAATTAATATTGACCAATTTTTCCCCCCTTAAGATGGTTGGAGGAGGATGTGAAAATGTGTCACAAGAATGGTCCCTGGATCAGATCAAGGAAATCCACAGAAGAAGATTTGAGCTGCAGGAACGAGCCATAGAAATATTCCTGCAAAATGGCCGAACTCATCTCGTTGCTTTGAACTCCACTAAGGTAAAATTTTACTATTTAATTTATTTTTATTAACATTTTTTTCTATTTTTTTTGACTAGATATGTTAACGAACAATTGGTTGTTTTGACTAAGATTTTATGGTACCACTTTATATTTGACTCGAGAGGGGTTAATGGGAAGTAACATAATAGTTATTTATGCAACAAGTGCGAAAAGTGGCACTTTGATGCACTCTAGAGAAATATTTACGTACGAGCAACAGGCAAGGCCGGAAAGTAAGTGCAGGAATCTGCTGTTTTGCGTACTATTTTGATTGTGATATCAACCACTTTATCGGTCAACTGTTGGAAATTGTTTTTTATGCACCTAGGGAGTAGTGTAAGTCATTATTTCCTGAGCGAATAAGTTGGTTCTCGAGGCGTAGCCGAGGGAAATAATTATCGCAAGGGGAATTATAGCACTTTACTCTCGAGGTACATACAATATTTTATCTCCAGTTGTGAGAAAACACATCTTCATCCATTGCACAGGTTTTATTTATAATTTTAATAAATAAGAATACTTGTTAGCACTTTTAATAGCAGATATAAGAGATTCAATATTAAAAACAAATTAGAATTACATTTAAACTCAAATAGAAGTTTATTTAGATGCAGGTTGAAACAATGATATGCTCAAATTACAAATAAGGTTGAAAAAGCAGTATCGCCAACCTGATTTCAACAACTTCACTACATTAGCCATTCATTCTCTACTGTTTAAAAAATAATTTAAGTTTGCAATCCTTCTTTTTCTCACTGGTTTTACTTTTTTCCCCTACTTTTACTTTTTCTCCCTACTTCTTGAGGTCAGGGAAGAAAAGACTTACTTTAGTCTAAACTAATCCAGAATCATAACTTTTTCTCTCTACTGGAGATAAAAATAATGCTATACCTGATTTAGCCTCCATATCCCTTACCAAAGTAGCGAGTTTTTACTTTTTCTCCCTACTTTTTGAGTTCAGGGAAGAAAAGACTTACTTTAGTCCCTCTAAACTAATCTAAAATCATAACCTTTTTCTCCCTACTTGAGATCAAAATATAGTCACCACAATTTTATGTTAAAATATACAAATACATTTCAATGTATAATATAAGATTATTATATTTATGTCTGTTCTTGTTATTTGGTAAAAACACACGGGATAGAAAACTGGCGTATAGTTTTTACTAAAGGTATATTAAACTAGCATACATGTTCACATGAGCTCTAGTTTTAGTCAGCTATACGTATAATTTACTATCCTATAGTCGAACTATATGCTATACATACAGCAATATTACTATACTGAGTGGCTGCACAAGAAGGAATCAAAACTATACTTGTTAGTGTATTTTAAAATTTATTGGAATTCAATTATTGATTGAAATTTTAGTGTATTATTTATAACCTTCACTTATGTTGTTTAAATGAATGCCTGAATAAACTCCACTAGTTCACCTTCTTTCCACTAAAGAAAAAAATTGTAGATAAACGGGTAGAGCTATCATTTACGCTATTCGTTCTTGTTGGTATAGCTGCAAGTTTTCATATATTCTATAATAAAGGTGGTCACACGGGGATAGTTTTCTACTATACTATAGCTAAAAAAAACTAGCGTATAGTTCAACTATATACGAGTAGTTTGGACTATACAAATCGGTCACACAGCTATAGTCACACTATATCAAAACTATACGCTAGTTTTCTATTCCGGGAGTTTTTACCTTTACAAACACCTTTGAAATTTTAAACTCTAACTATTTATTTTGTCTCAATAGGAAAGAGACGAGGTAATGGAGTGCATTAGCGGAGCAGAGCTTGGATCTCGTGTGGCGAGTGAACCTTTAACCCAAGCTGTGGAGCTGTGGAGAGACGGAGCCCTTACTAACTGGCAGTATCTTATAATCCTCAATACGATGGCCGGTCGAACATACAACGATCTCATGCAGTACCCTATCTTCCCGTTTGTACTCGCTGATTATACTAGTCAGAAACTTGATCTTACAGACCCTAAATCCTATAGGTAAATAATATAACTGTTTGTGGTCTAATTTGGTTTAGTTTTAATCTGTGATATAATTTTTATTTTATTTTAATTATTAACTTGTACGTTCATTATGGAAAACAGTAGGAGAGTTTTCAGTTAGGTGAATCTAATTAAATTAGAGGATCTGATAGGATTAAAAATCATTAATAATGATTCAAAAAAGCATTTACAGTCAGATTATCTAAAGTTTTGACTTTTGACATTCAGATTGGCCAACCTAAATGATGAAAAAAAATAAAGCCTCTAGGCCTATAGGAGAGGTGGGGCCGGTGACATTTTTGTTTGTCTAGTTGGCCCGACCTTCTAGAATTCTAAATCCTAACTCCTCATTGGCTCCCCACAGATTTTCCCGTGCTGTCAAAAGTCAAAACTTAGATAATCTGACTGTAAAAGAGGTGCTTGTTAAGTATTTAAATATTTACAAAATAAGTCTGTGTCTACTTTTATTTTTACTTTTTAACAAAAGTCATAAATATTTTTGAAATTTACTTATTTTACTTTTATTTGTTTTATTCTGTATAGATTTACTGTATAAGTTAATTTACTGCTGTGATATTTGCTTAGCATGACTAAAATCTTCAAAATATCAGAAGAAGAAAAAAAACAAAAAAAACTTAGTGGTCTCCTTTTTTTATAGAAGTATAAATTTTTATTTGTTTTAATAAATACATTTTATTTTTTCAGAAATTTCAAGAAACCAATGGCAATACAGGATAAGAAAAATGAGCAGCACTATATCAAACATTACAATGTATGTAGTTATTTTGATTATTATTTAATTCATTTTATATCAAGAATAGAATAATTTTTATTGGAATTTTTGAGTGATTATAAAAAGGAGAAAATTATTGACAAATTGTTAAAGATATATTTATTTATTTTTTGTCTGGCAAAATAATTTAATGTTCTTTTAACAAATTTAAAATGAAATTTGCATTTTTACTGTATGTACTCTACTATTTATTTATTTTTTTTTTCTTTCAGTATCTAAAAGGTGAGATGGCTAAAGGGTCTTTATCACATCCTCAGGAGCCTTATCACTATAGTTCTCACTATTCCAATTCAGTGACTGTTCTTCATTTTCTTGTACGAATGCCACCTTATACTGCCATGTTTCTTAAATATCAGGTAATTTCACTTCATTTTATGTTGTAATAAGTTGTTTAGGGAAATTATAAATTGTGAATGATGACATCTTAGACAAAATTAGTTTCTAGGTACATTTTGATAACAATATAATTGTTTATTTTTAGGATGAAAGTTTCGATTGGCCGGACCGTACGTTCCATTCTATGCAGACAACATGGCGATTAACATCGTCTGAAAGTACGACGGATGTCAAAGAATTAATTCCCGAATTCTTCTTCTTACCTGAATTCCTGAATAATAATGAAGGATTTGATTTCGGTTTGAGACAAAGTGGAGACCCAGTAGACGATGTTATTTTGCCACCGTGGGCAAATGATCCCCGGACTTTTATACTTATACACAGGTTTGTAAATCATCTTATCTTAATCCTATTTCAAATTTAATAAATTGTCTGTAATCAATTTTTATAAGAAGTTGATAATGAAGGGGTGGGATTAAGAATGTAGCTGCTAACAGAATCTTTTATGGCTTATATTTTTACGAGCATTTTTCATCATGATTTCTTCATAATCTATTACAGTAGAACCTCACTTACACAACCCTCAATAACACGAAAACTTCTATTGCAAGTGCAATTTTCAAATCCCCTTGAGATTGCCATAACACATAATGTTAAATTAACCTCTATAACGCAACTATTATTATCCGAAAAACCACATGGATTTTTTTCCAATTAACAACGTAACTCAGAACATCTATAACAAGTCGTTTTGAGAAGTCAACCTCTATAACGCGACTCTATGTAGGAATGGGTCAACCTTGAACAAGTCTAGACTTGAAAACCCCATTCTTAACCTTGATATCACAACTGATAGCCAAAATAATCTTGATAACACGACCCTCAACAAAAAGAGCACCTCAATAATTTCCCTAATCCCCTTGAGACACTTCTTATCAAGGTTCTACTGTATTAACCAAATCTTCTATTCAATCTGCCCTTTTATTTTTGTATTTTTATTTAAAAAAAAAAAAAATAAATAAATAAATCTAAATAAAAATTCATTGCTGTCAAGTTAGTTTGTAAATTAATGTGTTATAATCTTATGTTGCTTCAATTTTTTGTTCTCATGATATTGGTTGTATTTTTGCAGGCAAGCTTTGGAAAGTGAATATTCAAGAGAGAATCTGCCACATTGGATTGATTTGGTCTTTGGATATAAGCAAGTTGGCAAGGTAATGTGGCTTTTTGATTTGTTTCTTTTTATTATCTCACTTTAAATTCGAGCTTACGGAAAAATCCTGTCTTATTTTCTCAACATACAAATTTTGTCTTTTATTTTCAGCAATATACCATGTTTGTATATTACTGCTGGTTAGTTTTATGGTTTAATTTAATTAAAGAATATTTTTCAATTTACAGTTTATTTAAGTGTTTTCAAAAGTAGCCCTACAATAAAAAATAACTTATGCTTTCTTAACTTGTTTCTTGACGCTGTTCAAACTTTTGAGCAAAAATTGTGGTTGTTCTAAGAAATTCAACTGAACCCCTCTACCAAGAAGTAATGGCACACGGAAAAACTGTAAACTAAACTTTGTTTAGAATTGGAACTCTTGAGTATTGAACTAAAGTCACGGCAGTCTGGTGCTAATATTAGATGTTTTCTAAATGATATCTCTCCATGACAATCGATTAAAATAAAAATAAAAATATAGCAAATTTTCAGTGTGGTTTTTGCGTGTCTATTTTATTAAAAACTGACTATACATGGCACAAAAACAACAATTCTAGCGCACTCCTCAGATTGTCATGAGTTTTTGCTATATGTGGCATAAAAACAACAACCTTAGATTGTCATAGTTCTTAATATACATGACACAAAAACAACAACATTTGTGCACTACTTAGATTGTTATAGATCTTTCTTTGCATGACACAAAAACAACAATTCTAGCACCCTCCTTAGATTGCCATAGTTCTTGCTATGCATGACGCAAAACCAACAACACTCGTGCTTTCCTCAGATTGCCATGAGATCTTTAATGATGTTTAGTAGAGTTGAACTTAGAATTTGCGAGCCCTTCTTAAGAAACCCCTCTCTTTTTTTACTTTTTTATTACATTATTGAAATTTTAATCCCTACAATTTATTTGATCAATTTCATTTATATAATTTTTTTGTAGGCTGCTGTGGATTGCATCAATGTTTTCCATCCTGCGACATACTATGGATTTGATCCTGAGAGAGTTACAGATCCACTATCTCGGCTTGCATCGTACACCATGGTGAGGACATACGGACAGACTCCGAAGCAGCTGTTCAGAGCAAATCCTCACCCCCTGCCTGTTCAACCTCTTGAAGGCAAACTCTCACCGGAAGACGTTCCTCCTGTCATACCAGGTATGTCAAGTTCATTCAATAGATTCTTGTCACTTTACCGTAATACTTAATTACGACTAACATTGACATACTTAAAATACTGTGTTTATGTCACTTTCTATCTCTGAGATATTTAGGCTGGGGGGCCACCAGAAGCAGAGCGGAGAGGAATGTTGATGAGCAGACTTTGCTTGTGAAATTGGACCCCATCGCTTAGAATGGAAGAGTGGCCACCGGTAGCGGAGGGGAGTTAAGCTCAATTCCTCTCCGCTTCTTCTGGTGGCCGCACCCGGCCTTAAGTTCTTAAATGTCATCTAATCTCTTCTTTCACTCAACCCTTCAATTATTTAATTTGGAATCTGAATTTTAGATGCATCTTATATCTTTTTAGGGTTTCGTTGGTAAAACCAAAAAAAA
>KZ652036.1:189098-200398 GCA_001010745.2 Gerris buenoi
TTACAATTTAATTATAAATAGCCAAAAAAAAAATCGTTCTTGAGAACGAAAATGTATCACAGTTTGTTACATTCGGTAAGCTCGGAAGCAAAAGGAGGATTTTTAATATTTACGTTTTGTTATATCTACGAGCCGAGCCGTTATGCCCATGACGGCGTTTCTATTAAAAACTAGAACAATTTGGCGTGCCGAAAACTCCCCATTATAAAAGTCAAAATTATTTTGATTTTTTACATGAATCAAAGTATCAATTAAGCAAAAGTTAAAGAGCGCAGACATTTGAAATTAATCTGGTGCTATCTCCGGTCTACTTTCAACATACCATCCAAATTACATAAAAATCAGATGAGTTCTTTTGAAGATATAGGTGTAAATAAATGTATGTTTGTGCACATGAAGAAGATAAATTAATGTGCGCAGAAAGTTGAAACTTACATGGGACCAACAATGAGCTAATTATGACCTACCATATAAATTTAATTAAAATATGTTGGTTAATAAAAATTGAGCGAAAACAGACAGACACGAAACCACCTGTAGTCTGAAACGGATTTCTGTCTCGGAATTTTTCAAATAGCAAACATCAAATATTTTAATTGAAGAGGTTTTCTTAGGTGGACTTGTAGAGTAGAACGTAAAAGAAGTTAACATCTCATGTACTTTTATTCCAACCAACTCCTTCACTCTTCTTATACAATCAAATATTCTCCACAATGATTACATAGCTTCGGTAAGCTTGGAAGAAAAATTGGAGAAAATATCAATTACATTCCCTACGTCACTTTAATGGTAAGCTATAATGCCATTTTAATAAGCTTTAAATTAAATTATTGAGGAACTTATTTCCAAAATTTACTAAATCATCTATAATACTAAATACACTTTTCATAAAATGTACTTTTTATTTCTTAGTTAGAGTTCCTTTTGGAAACAAGAGACTCAAATTTAGCTAAAAGGCTTCAAACAATAGAAGGTAATTAAGAAAGATTTACCTTTTCTTAAATCGTCTATTTCATTTTGATGCTGAGTCTCAGTTTCTTGATATTTGATCCTCTCGATGGACAATTCTTCTTCAAGTCTTCTATAAGTGGTACTCGCTTGTTCTAAACAATAAAGAAATTATCAAATATAAAAATGAAGAAGAGAAGAAACATCTATACCAATAAAATTAAGTTTTGTCTGTACATTGGCCAGAACTGAAATTTTTTGGTTACCTTTTTTTATTAACACTCCAAACAGCAGCTGTTATCATGTATGGGTAAACCAAAAAAAAGTTTACTTCCCTTAAAAAATTAAAGATGGCATCACAACTTTAAAGTTTTTTGGAGGCTTTACAGCTAAACGGTAAGTCGTATCAAAAAGTCAACTGCATAAGCATGAACTGATTTTGAAAAGATCTACAACTTTAGTTTTAAGACTTTTTGTCATAACTCTATCAGTTCTACCTTAAATAGAGCTAAATTTTATACATATATATTTTTTTTTAATTTTTGACTTATTCGAGCTCTTATGGCGTCCGCAATTGTTGACTGATTTAAAATCTGATGTGGGTGCTTAAACTGACAGACAATAAACTAATTCACCCTTAAAGGCCTCCCCATATACAATCAAAAATTTTGCTCAAAAGGTTTGCGCAAACCTTGAGTTGGGCAAATTTGGGCCATATTTGTCAAACATCATGTTTGCACAAACATCAAACAGCCCCTTACACTGTCAAAATGTTTGCACAAACATCAAACAGCCCCATACACGGACAGAATGTTTGCGCAAACATCATGTTTGACATGTATAGCCTAAATTTGTCCAACAAAAGGTTTGTGAAAACATGTTTGATCGTGTGTAGGAGCCTTTAGATGTTTGTTTATTTATTTACTTAGATATAAAACCAGGATATTGTGATGATAAAAGTAACAGTTGTACACACCAAGTTGCAACCGGGTCTGAATCCAGTCTGATTTAGTCTTCTCCAACTCCTGCTTCAATTTAGGTGTTGAAAATGCTTCATACTAAACAAATAAAAAATAAAACAAATATCTTTAGAAATTATAGATTATAAAAAAAAGAGGTGTTTAGTGTATAATATGGTTTATCTTCAGCATGGAGAAAGAGTTATGATTATAGATTAGTTTAGAGTTTAGAGGGACTAAAGTGAGTCTTTTCTTCCCTGAACTAACAAAAAGTATGGAGAAAAAGTAAAACCAGGGAGAAAAAGAAGGATTGCCAACTTAATTATTTTATAAATAATTACAAAATTGAAATTAATAAAGTAGTGATTGGTTGTTTTAGCTGTGATTTTGTGGTACCATTTCATAATTATTATGACTAGAGAGGTTAAGAGAAAGTAACATAACAGTATTGTCACCACAATTTCATATTAATAAATTAACAAATACTTTTTGATATTTTGTCATCTTTAATGTTAAGTATTAACAAAGTAAGAGTAAAATCTCTAATAGAAGTGTACAGCAGAGACTTAACACTTACTATGTTATCACTTAATACGTCAAAATGCATTTCGTGTTAGTTAATTTATTAGTATAAAATTGTGGTAACAATATTGTTGTTTTGTTGTGTTACTTTCGGTACTTCTTTAGATTGATACTCCCCTATATTTTTAGGTACTTCTTTAGATGGTTACTCCCCTATGTTTTTTTTTTTTTAGAATATAAATGACTTGGACTAAATAACTATTAAAACAAAGGGATGCTTAGTCCAATGTACTTTACGACAAAGGAATATCACACTTATTGTTTTTATAGAGGAGTAACAGTCTAAAGAAGAATACTCCGAACACCTTCTTCAGATGGTTTCTCCCCTTTGTTTTCTTAATAAGGGGAGTAACAATCTAAAGAAGTGCCTGGTTTTAGATTATAAATGACTTTGACTGAATAACAATTAAGAAAAATGGATGTTTAGTCCAATACACTTTGAGACAAAGAAATATCAAACTTCTGTTTTTATACGGGGAGTAAAAGTCTAAAGAAGAACACTCAGTGACTTTCTTTAAATTGTTACTCCCCTCTCTTCTTTTTCTAAGGTGAGTAACAATCTAAAGAAGTGCCTTACTTTCTACTAATCTATCTAGAGACTAAATTAAGAAAGTAGTTTTGAAGAAATGCAGTTATAAATAAATAGCCAAAAAAATGCAAATATTCTTTTTTTTCATTTCAGGTGAAGTAAACAATAACGACATCTATTTATAAATTTTGACTTTCGTAGAGATAAATGTATTATTCTTAGTAAAGAGGGGGAAAACAGGTCTAGTAGAGAGTTGGGTGCCTCTAAACAAATTACTAACTCGAGATCTTTCTAGGCATTAAGCCAATTTCATTGTAAACAAGCTCCGCACATTTCCTAGTCTACAACTGACTCGAAAGAAAAGAGAACAAGTAGACGTTTATTTAGACAGGTTTGAAACTGGCAAAATTTACAAATCTGTTGATTCAAAATAACAACTTGCCACTTCAAAAGCAATATACTTTTAATGAGATAGGTTAATTATAGTTTGAGACAATTTAATGATAGTCTCAAATCGGTACATTATTAATTACACAAAATGAACAGCAGATTAGCTAGCTCATTTGGTTAGTATTGGAAAGTTCATAAATGTTGTATATGGCCAACTAGAGTGACGCAAACCATACCCATTTAACTTGTCCCATACCCTGTCGAGCATGTTTTGCATTGGCGCACCCAGGATTTTTTTCTAGGGGGGGCTAAAACCCTGACTGAAAAAAAGTTGTGACCGGGGGGGGGGGGGGGGNGCAATTTCTTTACAGAGTTTTACATTTAGGTCTTTAATTTTCCAAATAGATCTTTCATAAGTTTTATGTTTATTCATAAGGTCTTTAACATCCATGTTCAAAGATTGAAGTAGTTTCTTCTCTTCTTTGCTGTGATTTTTTCTTGGCATTTTTGACCGGCCAATTATTTAATAATTTTGACGCAAGTTTGTTCCCTTTATTAATTCTGTATGTGATTTTTAGGTGGGTCAATTTAGGGATAAATTCAAAATAAAACAACCTCCTTCAAATCATCCTTGGCTATAAATGCCAAGGATAAATGCCAAGAAAAAATCACAGCAAAGAAGAGAAGAAACTACTTCAATCTTTGAACATGGATGTTAAAGACCTTATGAATAAACATAAAACTTATGAAAGATCTATTTTGTAATTAAAAATCTATGTTCAAAATTGTTAACATATTGGTTAAAAGCAAAGTCTATCAATCAATTGTTTCTGTTTTAGGCTTGAGGATGACCCAAAAAGGGTTGAAATATAGCCAAGGATGATTTGAAGGAGGTTGTTTTATTTTGAATTTATCCCTAAATTGACCCACCTAAAAATCACATACAATATAAATTACTTTGACTAAAGAACTCTGGTGACAATGGGATGTTTTGTCCAATATACTTTGGTACAAAGGAATATCACACTTCTGTATTTATAAGGGGAGTAACAGTCTAAAGGAAAACGTTCCGCGCACTTTCTTTAGATTGTTACTCCCCTCTTTTTTGTTTTATAAGGGGAGTACAAATGTAAAGAAGTGCCTCAATTACTCCATAAAATTTCGTATGGATGAAATGATTTGTGAATTGCAGTACAGAAAAATGTCTGTGCAGTTGGATAAATCCACTTTCTGTAGAAACAGTATTTTGATGTTATATGTTCGCCATTATAGCTCCAGATTATAAGAGAAATTATAGAAGAATTTTTTACAGCGAACCGTTACAAATGTACACTACTAGTGAACATAATATTTATTTTGAAATTTTTTGAAAATTTACACTGATAATAAAATATAGAATAACATTTAAAACAATTAAATGAAGTATACAATTAGTGTTAGTGAGAGACACCAAGAGATGTGCCACGCGAGCGTGACACATAGGAACTGTTCCAACACCAGACAATCGTCACAGGGATGTTGGCTCGGCATTACGCCATGTCCTGCATCGTTTCGTCGCTACCGACTCATCAGGGGCCCGACGATACCTACCCAACTCTGGACCAATACTATACTGGATCAAGAAGATCAGATATAGGAATTATCAGAGAACCAACATCCCTGTGACGATTGTCTGGTGTTGGAACAGTTCCTATTGAACTTAAAAGAAGTTATATTATGCCAATATAGTGACCATACGATGATGATGATAGGTAATTTCAGGCCAAATATATGTAAAAAAATGACAAATATAGAGTTGGAGGTTTAGAAAAAAAGTGCTTACATTGATAACTAGGTGGTTAATGAGGGTGGCGAGAGCTTCCACGCCGAGTGACGCATGTTTGAGACGCCCTAACGCCACGGGATCGTTCCTGATCTCTGGCTGGCATTTGACCGGTGTAAGTCCGATGCTTGGACTTTCCAGAGGCGATAAAGGAACCAACAAGTCTGGTGTCGGTGTTTCGGCTAGGATTGGCGATACGTCCGGTGTTTCTAAAGCGCGCGGCGGCGCCGATCTTAGCGGCGTCACATCGCTCGTAGATGTTGCACGAGGCGCGGATTTATCTACCTTACCTCCGCTTTGCAGTACTCCATCTGTAACGACAAAAATAAACAGAATTTATAACAAAATATACTTTTCAAGACTATAATCTTATTTTACATTTTTAGATAATAGGTTTCTTCCAACCACACTTCAAACTAGTTTGAAACTGTCCGACGCATGCGCATCGGACCAAAATTGAACGCCTTTTGCTAATGCGCATGCGTCGGACAGTTTAAAGCTATGTAGTTTGAAGTGTGGTTGGAACAAACCTAATCATTATTAAAATAAACCAAGAAATGGTGATATTTATGACTTCAACTTCACTAAGTAAGGAGAAAAAATCGCATACAAATATCCTGTTTATGAAGACGTCAAACTCAAACTTTTAAAATGTTAAAAAATAAACATACTGTTGGATTCTAAGAATAAACTATAGATCATATGTTATTGCTGTTTGACGGATTAATAACGACATTTGAAGATAAACTATAGATGTAAATCTGTTTTTAGAAATAAGTTATAATTTTGTAGGTCTTAATTTAGATTTTTTTGTTTTGAACTGTAACAACTGCAGAGTCATTTGGGGTTAGGTTAGAAGGTTGTTGATTTTTTTTGTTTTTTTGAAAAGAAAAAGCATAGATTAATTTTTTTGAGCACTTTAAAGAACTACTGAAGAATTTATTTGTTTTGTTATTTTATTAGGTACTTATTATCTTGCCTAAATTCGATAAATACGTCACAATATAGATTACCTACTACTATTTGTTGTCTTTATAAAATGCATTTAAAGCTATAATCTATAAATTAAAATGATTTAATATATCTAGACCTAAAATTTTTATTTTATTTTATTAAGTTCTATTTTTATGGACATTTGTAATTTATTTATTTGTTTGTATACCCACTACAACCAACTAACAACCTTTTGTACCAGTAATTAATTACATACAAAAGAAAAAAATAATTAAAAAATATGAAAAGGCAGTAAAATTTAACAAATAGAGAAAAAAAAATTATCCAAAACAAGCGATGAAAACAAAAGTAAAAAAAATGATAAAAATATACGTGTTTCAACTTTTTTAATAAAACAAATTGAAAAATAAGAAGAGTGTTAAAATATACGCATATAAACAGACTATTTTTATACTTAAACCGGTACAAAAACAAATTAGCATTCCAGTTAAGGTAAAGGTCATTTAAAAATAATTCTGCTGAATAAAAAGTCACTACATATAAAGAAGCCACGAGACAGTTGCATGATCATAAAAACACAGACAGAAGTTAAATTTTTAAATTGTGGACTAAAAAACAGTCTGCAGTAGGACTAATACATTTATTGAATACGTAAAATTAAAAGTAAATAATTACACTTTTTTAGGACATACTTAATGTTAATATAAATAAATCTTTCAGACATATAATTTTTATAAATATAATATTTTTGATCACCGTATTGGACAATCAAGAATTTAAATTAGGAGTTAAAATTAAACAAATAAAAAAATGCAGGGCTATTCTACACGTATCCATACAGTCGAGAATCGCATGGCGGCTCAATTTCGCTTGATTTATACACTTAAGATTATGTCCCTTTGTCAAAACAATGCATTCTAGTGAGGCCCCCTCACATTTTAAGTCCCATTTACACGGTGATAGTTCTCCCACGATAGAACTATCATGTTATTCGACGTCATAGAACTATCGTGGAGGTGTGCAGTCTACACGGTGAGAGTTAACATACGTCAAAACTTGTTGTCTTGCACTCAAAGTATCCGTATCCTACATTTTTGACTTGGTTATAGAAATAGAACATTACATTTATTATAATGTTACATAAATTATACAGCATTATAAACATATACAGCAAAAGGAATATTCATATTGTAAAAAACAAAATCTGATATCAAAATCAAATGTGAAGCAAGCTGTCATATTTGCTGCCTTTTAGATCTAATATCACGTTGTATAAAATAAAAGAATAAACAAACAATAAGCCAATCAGCGTCTAGTACCTAGCGTGGTAGTTCTTAAATCTGCCGCGTGAGTACTCTGACTGCTGTGATAGAACATTTAACTATTTCGTCAGACGTGATAGTGTGATTACTGATAGTTCTATCGTGACAGAATATATCACGTAATCTACACGGTGATAGTTGCTATCATGACCTCAACTATCGCGCCAACTGTCACCGTGTAAATTCTTCTCCTAGAGGAGCTAGATAAATGCAGTTTTACCCATTTCAGTATCTTCATCTTCAGAAATAAACGTTTGAGTCACAATTTTATCTTATAGCTCTTAATTAGGGTTTGCATCTGACTACCAACTGTTAAAACTAATTTATTTATATTAAATTAGAAGTAGAGTTGGCAAGGAGAATACAACAGAAGCCTGTTGGATTTTATGATTGGGCCCCCAGTGTTGGCCACACTGCCCAAGCTAAAACCTGACTCAACTCAAGGTTCTTAGTTCTTGGTTTAGATACTCACTGCGTCCAGAAATAAACCGACGCAGTTGAAATAGCGTTCAGTGTTGCCGCATCGCTTAACTACCACTGAGAGTATTAAACCGCCATTAATCCGGTCAGCTTACCTATAAATATAAAAGCTGATATTTTCGTGCACTTAAAAAACGTTAAAAGGATTAAAACAAATGAGTTCACGGCCGTTTATTTTAAGTACTTAATTATTTTATATGAGCCTTAGATAATGTAGGCTAAACCTAACTGTAAAAGAAACAGTATAATGCTTAAAAACATTTGTAAATATGAATATTTTCTTACTTTAAACGTCCAAAACCTCAAATTAAATTCATTGAACTATATTATTGAACGAAAGTACAGATTAGCCACTTATAACATTAACCTTAAGAAACAAGAATTCTTTATAACAAATTATATTTCTTTTATTACCTCCTTTAAAGCAGGATTAAAACCTAAAAATGTAAATGATCCGATCTATAGATAAAACATACGAAACAAAAATCAGCTGTTTTATTTAGAAGCTGTTTTTTTTATAATTTCCAAAAAGAAACAGCTGATTTTTATTTACTAATATATAATACATCATAAATCCATATTAATGTCAATATTGTTTTCATAAAATTATTTTCAAATAACTATTTTATCGATTTTTAGATGAGACCTTGAAAATTTCGTGTCACTGCAACAACATTTAAGTTCTTGTCTTGTATATACTAAAATGTTGTAGCTTATTGGATGTCTCAAAATGTTGATATCTAGATTGTGCCGCCAACTCGCAGAGTTTTAAGCTATTCTAGTTTTAGAATAGTTATTTGCAGTTTTATTTTTACGTCCAGATAGACAAAATTACATATTAGTTATAGGGAAAACGGACTAGAGACAAAACAACATTATTATTTAAAATCAAACCAACTAACAAGTCTTAACTCTCTGGTAATCGAACTAAGATGATTTATTACTGAGGTTTACACATCATTTGGCCAACGACTTCAGGAGACCGCATGAAGCAAACAACTCTTTTACAAGTAAATTTATGTAGATAACTACTACATTTCCATTGGTATTCAAAACAGTTGTGAAAACAGTTTTGGTATTGAGACATGCGCAATATAATTGATACATGCGCAGTAGGTATGATGAGCAGAGATAACCTTACTTAACTATAACTAGTCTTGGAGTTTATAGTTTTCAAAATTGCTGGGGAAACCTGTGCTGAAAACTCCTCATAGAAACACTTTCGGTTTGAAAACAAAACAGTTTTCAAAACCGATTGAAAACTCATGGAAACTTAGTAAACGTTAGGTTACTAATAACAATAACAGAGGAGTATACGTCGCGTCAGAGAGGTTACGTAAAGGTGACAAAGGTTGCTGTGACGTCATGCGCCCTGAACTATTGATCGTCAGGTTATCCTGCTTCTGGCTCATAATATAAGATCGTTTACTAGTGTTCTGTATGCATTTTATAGTTTTTTTCCTCTTTTTATTCTATTATAAGCTTTTTCAACCGTTTTTAACCTCATCATATATTAGTACCATTATTAATAAGCCAACAAAAGTAAACATTATAGATGATAAAACAAGTAATTTTCACAAATAACTCAAATAAGATGTAAAATAACTTACTTACAGATGTGCTCTTTTTACTCTATTAAAAGCTTTTTTAACTGTTTTTAACCTTATCATATATTAGTAACATTATTAATAAGCCAACAAATGTATACATTATAGATGATAAAACAAATAATTCTCACAAATAACTCAAATAAGATGTAAAATAACTTACTTACAGATGTGCTCTTTTTACTCTATTAAAAGCTTTTTTAACTGTTTTTAACCTTATCATATATCAGTAACATCATTAATAAGCCAATAAATGTACAAATTATAGATGATAAAACAAATAATTGATTAAAAAATAATAATAAAATAAAATAGCACTGATAAAACCCAGTCGTATATCCAATGTTATGAGCCAGCTAACCTAAAAACACACACTTTTTTACGTAAGTGACGTCACACTTCCCCGGCGTATGGGAAGATAAAACATAACCTCACACTGACAGTGTTGATACAAGACTCATATATTTTAAGTTAAACAAAGACTTAGAAATAAAGTACTTCTAAAATAAAAGTATGAACAGACTAATGAAATAAAGTTTCAGTGGTATATAACTTTAAAGTAAACCCTTAAACCGATAGACTGGATTAAATTGAGATTACATGATTACCTAATACCTCTACCTCAAAGCAAAATAAGAGCGAATATTTTTTTTTAGATTGTTATACTAACGAATATAACTATTTCATAAACAATTTATATTATAAGTTATTAAATTGCACAACACATATATTATTGTTTTTACTGTATAACACACACACATATACATATATATATTTCAAATTTACGATCTGTAAGATCATATTATCAAATTTGAGTATTACAAAAGAAACAAACTAATAAATGAAACAATATTTTCGTTCGTAATTTTTACTTAATAAGACAAAAGCCACACCCTTTAAAAAGAGATAGATAAGAGAAGATTTATTTCAGTTGTAAATAATGTAGCCTTGAAAAAGCAATATACTTCCGATAGACTCAATATTATCTTAAATAAGAAACGAACATTATAAGCTTTTAAAGACTTGCTTAACGTTAATAGAGTAGCATAAATAATCTTCACCTACATATCCTAGACATAAATAGATTTTTTAGAAGAATACGTTGAAGTCAGCATCTTTGTATTTGAAATTTGAATATGCTAGATCGATACCTTAAGGTATGTAATTAAAATATCAATCTTCTATATTGATTAAGATACGTTTCGACACTTGCTTTTACGTATCTTACGTACCTCTCTTTCATTTTTTGACGAATTTATTATTTCAGGATTATGAAATAGTTATGGGAAATTTAATTGAAAAAAATCGGTCCAAAACAACTCAGACAAACTTTCTCATATATGTACATTTAATTACTATTGGAAATGTCATAAAAAATATCATAAAAGTAACTTCTCCCGGGCGGGGAATCGAACCCGGGCTCTCTCCATCCGCATTTTAAGCTATTATCTCAGGAACTAGATTTTTCCCGGGAAAACGGCTTATATCATTAGATTCGTATTTAAATTGACAACATTATAGAATTTTTTAATCAAAATCGTCGGAACCGTTTTCGAGAAATATTTTTTTTTTTCGTCTTTTTTCAGAGTTTTTGGGGGGTAGCGCCCTCAAATTTGGAGTTAAAATTCATTTCTCGATTTCGCCTCGGGGTATGATTTTTCTGAACGTGTATGCCAAATTTCGTCAAAATCGGCCCAGTAGTTTAGG
>KZ652036.1:252481-269681 GCA_001010745.2 Gerris buenoi
AGGAGAAGACGACGACGACGACGATCCAGTACCTATTTCTGAAGTAGAATCGGACGATTTTCAACCTCCCCCGAAGCGGCAAAATAAAATATTCCCACCCAACAATATCTCTGTAAATATGCATGTACCTACATAAAATATATATATCAATCAATAAAAATGTTAAATAATTACATTGTAAATACATAAATATATGTTTTGTGTATGAATATGGATATTCCTTTGAAACTATGTACATTAAAAAAAAAATGATAAAAGAGAAATAAACGATAAATAAAGGAGAAATAAATATATATATAAAGGAGAAATAAATAGCATGATAAATAAAAAGATAACAAAAAGACGTAGATAAACGTTGGAAGGAAGTCGGACTTAAATTAAAGCCCTAAGGGATTCTATTCTTCAATGAGAATTTTTCCTGGATCCCACAGACATAGATAGGGTGGTGCTAAACCAAGCATGACATAGACGACAAGGCGAAGCATGGGGTCACTTCCCTTGGTACCTGAGAAACCTTTCCAGTAGAAACTAAAACCATCAGGAAAATATCTCTTAAAAAAACGTAGAGGAAGCAGTTAAAATTAAAATCATATCAAGATAGAATAAAAACGAATAGCGAACGTGAAATCAAAAATATCATAGTAAGCGATAGAAGAAAACGATAGAAGAAAAACGAAAAAGGATTGGGAAGATTGCATGAAATAAAGAGATAACGTAAGAATGGATAATATAATACGAATTGAATAAAGATGATAAGAAATCGATAATTGGTAGAAGTTGTTACAGAATCCTAACAACTAACGATGTAAAAAGGACATTTAAAAACAACTAAACACAAGGGCTATTAAATGCATGTGAAATAAAAGTTTGAAAGAATAGATATCTAAAGATGAACTGGATAAGGAATCATGTAGATCTAAGGAATGAAAACAATCATGAACGTATTGATTAATATCACTAAATATGAGATGGCGGTGAGACCTTCACATGTAATGCAGTACTAACGAAGAAGGAACATCAAATGCAAGGGGTAGATGAAACTAAGACGAAAAAATAAATCAACAACATATATATTTAGAGCCGAAATAAGAAATAAATAGATTTTTTCCCAGGATAATGGCTTATATCGTTAGATTCGAATTTAAATAGACTACTTCAAAACCATTTTCGAGAAGTATATATTTACAGAAATATAAAACATAGTTTTTAGTAGGTAACGCCCCCAAATTTAGAACTAAAATTAATTCCTTGATTTCGCGTTGTGGTATGAATTTTTTAAACATGAATGCCAAAATTCATTAAAATCGGCCCAGTTGTTAAGGGTCCACGCGTTTGCCCAGACGAAAAAAACAGACAATTTTTAAAAACCACTTTTTTGGAATCATTGGACCTCAAATCGTGTAAATTCATCAAAATTGAATTTTCACGCCATCACAATACTTTCTCTTTATAGTACAGTAAAATTAGCTCAATAATTGTCAAAACCCAAACATCCAAAAAAAAAAGGTCAACCCCACGCCAAATTGTTCTATACCCTCCTCGTAGTAAGTGATAAAAAGTTGCACGACTTGCAGCGTCGGGTTTGGTCGGGAGGGGGGAAGAAAGGGGTGTAAAAAGGTATGTTTAATCGTTTTTCGCTAATATCTCGAAAACTATGAGGTTTGGCGCTAACTTTGTTATATACAAAATTAATCTATTTAAAATTTGGAACAGAAATAGACTTATGCATTTTTGTGCTAAAGTTAAGGATTACGGAGTTATGAAGGGTAAACATATCACATTTTTCTATTTTGCTTGGAACTTTTAAATGAAAATACATGGTCTTAATTACACTTTTCCACCTTAAAACATGATTCCACACATTTTTCTTCCATCAAATGCCCGAAAATTGTTTTTGGAAGTGGTTTAGGCTAATTTTTTAAAAAATAAAATTTAGATTTTTTTGGTTTTTTTACGATTGCAGGAGAACTATTTCGTCTACAGGTTTCATTTTGTGCTTGTCTGAAAGCCAAATAAATTTACTAAAACTTCGTTTCTTATGGCTTTTCTCGTAGGTGAGCGGTTTTATGCCGATATTGGGCCCGAAACAAGAGCAATATTTAAAATTTCAATTTTTTTTGGAAAAACTGCCAATTTTAGAACAGTAATTTCGAAGCTGCAAATTTAGGCTCACCACCCTAACTGTAATAAAAAAAATCTTTCCAAAACGTTTCCAGGAAAATGGAAAATAGTGCTATTTTTACAGCTTCATAACTCCGTAATCGTTAACTTTAACACAAAAATGCATAAGTCCATTTCTGTTCAAAATTTTAAGTAGATTAATTTTGTATATAACAAAGTTAGCGCTAAACCTCATAGTTTTCGAGATATTTGCGAAAAACGATTAAAAATACCTTTTTACCCCCCTTTCCTCCCCCCTCCCGGCCAAACCCGACGCTGCAAGTCGTGCAACTTTTTATCACTTACTACGAAGAGGGCATAGAACAATTTGGTGTTGGGTAGAACTTTTTTTTTTTGGATGTTTGGGTTTTAGCCTAATTTTACTGTACTATTATGTGTGAAAGTAAAAACTAATTATAATTAAGTATTTAAATAATCAGCGTAAAAGGAAAAAAATAAACGACCTATAAAAACTAATATAAATAAAATGTTACGTAAAAACAAATTAGACAAAGTGGTATGTAAAAGATGTTCTACCAATCAAAATACATATACATAGATAGCTTTTGAAGAACAGAAATTCTTTTTTCAGCTTTTACCAATAAAGAGGATATTTTTAGTCTTTGAAGACCTCAGATTCCCAGTTCATCTGAGGTCACTGTTCACTTAGCCTTTACGGTAAATTTGTAACTCTATCATAAACGCGGTGGGATACGCCGCGTTTTGTACCTGAACCTGCTTATACATCACGATTATTTCTATATTTGCTTTTTTTAAAAGTCCCTTACTTTTTATACAAAAAACAAACTTACTTTATTAAAGATCAACATCGTAAAAAACTGAATATTTTATTTAATGGAAGAATACCTTGTTAAATACATCTTTAATATAGTTTCACATCGATTTATAGCCGCTTTTCTTAATTAAAAATAAATTAAACAGTCTAAAGTCCCATGACTCTGAAATTGGAGAAGTTAATTTAGTTTTTAATTACACTTTTTAAAGATTATGACTGTACAATTATAGCTTTGAGATTAAAAAGTATCGGTTTTAAATTAATAACAATAATGAAGCCTACAACAACAAGTACAAAACAATTCTTCTATATCCACACCATCTATAAAATCGTTTTAGTTCAAGATCAAAATTATATTTGTTGAAAGAAAAAAAATCATCGATTAAAGTATTAAATTATTAAATAACAGTTTCGCTTTAATTGTGGTCGCAGCTGATATTTATAAGTGAACAGTGTTGCTAAATATAAACTTAAAAAGTGAAAAGAAAAAGTAAAAAAAAAAAAAAAAACTAAAAAGTATAAACGCAGGAAAAACTAGACTAGTGTTTCTAATTAAAGATCTACTCCAGATAAAATTAGCTTTATTCTTTTACTAAAGAAAACAGAAAAAATCTAAAAATAAGAATAAAAAGGGGTTTGAACAGATTAACAAAATACAAAATGGCCTTGGAACCTACAATCCTGAAATACACTGGAAGAGTACTCAAACAGATCTATATTTAGATAGATATGCTTTTAAAAACAGGCATATTATATTGAACAACTATATTAATATATTAATAATAAATTACTAGTAAAAATATTTAGGAGAATTCTCCTTCTAGTTTTGAGGACAAAGTAAACTCAATGCTAAATTGAAAAATAATAGAACAAAATAAATTGTCTGCCAATTGCGAGGTGGCACGGATGAATTAAAGTATAAATTTAGCAAAATTTAAACGCACATAATTAAAATTAATCTGACGTTATCTGCAGGCTATACTTTTAAAATTTCATGAAAATCAGATGTGTGCTTTTGATAATATAGGTGTAAATAAATGCATGTTTGTGCGCATGTGGGAGAGAAATAAATGGGAACAAAATTTTGAAACTTATATGGGACCAACAATGGGATAATTATGACCTACCATACAAATTTTATTTAACTAGAATGACTAGTTTTTAAGATATGCTGCTACCCAAAAATTGAACGGCAGACAGACACAGAACCAAAAATGTTCCCTGATGTCTGAAATGGATTTCTGTCTAGAAAATTTTTGAAATCAGAGACAAAATAAAAATCGTTCTTTAAAACGATTACATATATCATATAGCTTCCGTTACCTAAAGCTCGGAAGCAAAAAAATAAATAAATTAGTGTTATTGCAAATACGAGTATAATAATTAATTAAATAGAAAAAAACCTACAACATGTTTACATTTCATCTACATTATTATGTAATAATTTAATTTGTAATTCCCAAATATCAGTTACGTAAAATAAAATAAACGAGATAACTTTTTAAAACTAAAGTTAAGTAAGAAAGGAAGGAGATGTTTTGCAAACAGACTCCCGAACATGTGCGATAATGGACGAAACATGTACAAGCGAGGTGATTTCACTCCTGTAATGGGATACTCGGGGGGCTAATGGTCCATGAAAAAAGCAATTAAGCTGAATCCTAAGCTAGGACAGAGTTGGTAAACAAATTAGAGGAGTCAAAAACGTAATGCTATATACGTGAATAAGAGACAAGAGAGAATATGTAAACAGTAGGAAAGCTAAAACAAAAAAAAGAGAATTTAAAAAAGAAAAATCTAAATGATACAGGAAAGGTAAAAGAAGGAATATAAAGGTGAGTGAGATCCGCATGTATAACAAGCAATGTTATCCGCAGTGTTCGGACCAGGGGGAGTTAGTCCTGACCTGGCCACGAACTGGTATGAAAGAAATAATAATAAATAAATAACACAAAGAGCCAAGAGCTAGTGGACTGTAAAGAGCTGTATTTTAAATAGCATATATGTATAAAATAAGTATAAAAGTGAGCCTAATTATAATTATAACTTATAACATAACAAAGGTAAATGAATAACGGAGAGCTTATAAATAATAACGGAGAAATTAGTTGTGGAGAGTTGATCTGAAATGTGGCTGCGATGCAGTTCCTCTCTTGACTTGGAGGAGATGGGAAGATCCTGCCAAAGCTGAGCGAAATAACTCTTCTTGATGCGAAAGAAGAGTAAATAAGTATAAATATTTGCCTGGAAGCCAGTACAAATGAGCTAACCAGATACCTGGGTTAACCCGCCGAAATAAGTAAGAATATTTGCCTGGAAGCCAGGACAAATGAGCTAACCCAGATAACTAGGATTAACCCGCCGAATGCCGAATAACAACAATATAAAATAAATAAAAGCCACTTGCTTGCTTTGAGTCAACTCATATAGCCACTTACTTTCTTCAATCAGCCAACTTCCACTTAAACTAATTTCTGTCCATATTAAAGAAACTTTGTGCACAATTTAAAGAAAGTCTAAATTTACCTGGCATCCAGGATAAATAAATTAAACCTGGATGCCAGGGACAACTAACACTAACAAGGGTTCGTAATCACTCAGTCATGCTTGCTTGCAGGCAATCAACAACAGACTCATAATTTCTTTATAGCTCTTGGAGGTGTAAATGAAGAATGACCGAACCTGGGTTACAGGATAAGATGCGAAGCGGGTCTAGTATCTAGAAGACTTTACTACATAAACTGTATAATGTATCAAATTTTCCTGTTAATTAATATACATAAAAGAATTTCAAAAGACCTTATACAATAAATAAAAAAAGGAGTTCAGGTTGTCCTGAACACGCAGAGTTAAAAAATAAAATTTGAAAAGAAAATTCTATATGAAATAGAAAAGAGTGCAGGAGAAAACAAAACAAGTAAAACAGTTAGATTGAACAAGAAAAGAAAATGTCAAACAAGGGAAGGCAGGAAATTTTTAATTTATTAAAAAAAGAAGAAAAACAAAAACAAAAAACGAGAAAAAAGAAGAGAAACAAAAACAAAAAACGAGAAAAAAGAAGAGAAACAAAAAAAAAAAAAAGAAGAAAAACAAAATCAAAATACGAGAAAAATTATGTATAGGATGCAAAATGTAAAAAAAAAAACTATTACAACTAATTAACATAAGAGAGAGAGTAGCTTAAGTCAAGTGTGAGAAAACCAAATTAAGTAAGATAAGCTAAAAACAAAGATTAAAATGATATAGATCTGTAAATATAACAAAATATTTTAACGAAATATAGAAAGAGTTAACTAAAAAAAATGTTGTTTCGGTTATGTGATAAAATATATATTTAAAAAAGGAGAGCTAAAAATATTTCAAGTGAAAGGAACGCTTTTGAAGTTTACAAATGGGGAAAAAATGATTTATAAAACACCAAGTTTTATTGTATTGCTTTTTTTTAAATGTTGTATAACGGATATCTACAACTAGTTATAGAATCTAGAACATGTAAGACTTTTATTGAACGTAAGTTTTGCTCTAAGAAATAACACCATAAGTTGGATACAATGTAACGACTTTTCATCAGTTCTTCTGAACCAAGACATTCTTATCAGTCATAGTTGAACTAACAAATGATAAGACATTAAAAATAACAGACGAGAAACTGAAGATAACGGCAATCAATAAAGAACCTATCCAATAAAATTGATAACGGGAGCGGTTTTTCAAAGTGAATAGATAAGATATCAAATAAGACAAATTGTAAAAAAATAAGCATAACATTTCATTTAAAAAAAATACGTTGCTGTCACATCGCTGTGTAAAGTAAAACTGGCTGATGCTATGAAACCACACTTCAAACTGGTTTGGAACTGTCCGACGCATGCGCAACGGACCACAATTGATCGTTTTTCGCGTACAGTTTGAAACTAGTTTGAAGTTTTGTTGGAACAAACCTTTTATATTATCAATAAGAGTATAGAGAATAAGTGCTTTTGAAGATATAAGAGTAAATAAATGTATGTTCGCGCACATATGGGAGAGAAACAAATGAGTGCAGAAGGTTGAAACTTATATGAGACCAACAATGGGCTAATTATGACCTACCATCCAAAATTCAATAAAATCAGAGAAGTAGTTTTTATGATATGATGGTTAGCAAAAACTGAGTGACAGACACGGAACCAATAATGTTCCCTGAGGTCTGTCTAATGGGATTTCTGTCTTAGAATTTTTGAAATCGGAGACCTTAAAATTTTTTCCTTTTTTCAGAACAATTACAGCTTCCGTTATCTAGGTAAACTTAGAAGCAATATACATTTTATACTTAGAGTTCAATGAAAATCATTAAATTATTAAGAGATCACCATTCATCTATACATACTATTTACCGATTAAGGATTTAACAAAATATAAACTGATCAGCATTATATGTTGAGTTATAATCATGATGGGTAAGTTCCAAAAGTTTTCGGTTGGATTTTAATGTTATTCAGCTGTGTACTAATTATTTTCTTTTCTTCTTTGAAAATTAACAGACAAAGTCAAAGTTAGCGACAAGAGTTAGTGATACAATAGGTTAATTAAATTAGTGTACTGTCTCGTTATACAATACACACTGGTGTTAACAATACATTATATTTATCATTGTATTCTCGATAACGGGTAGCATTGGAATGATGGGTATTTTATATATTATATTATTGGAATGATGGGTATTTATGGGTATTTTTTGTGCGATAGATGCTTATTTGAGCTGGAAAAAAAATATACAAAATAATTTCTGGAGTGCATAAATAAAATAATAACAATACTTTTCCTACAATAGGTAGTGAGGAAAAGTAAAAAATCGGTCCAGGACAATTCTAACGAGCTTTCTTACATATACGAGTTCACAATTATTTAGCCCAGTGTTTTCCAATTAGTTTTCGTGTGTTGGTAGGTATACTTTTAATTATTATTGGACATTTCATCAAATGAAAATAACTTCTCCTCGGCAGGGAATCGAACCCAGCCTCTCTCCCTCCACGTTTAAAGCTATTTCTTTAGGAACTAGATCTTTCCAAGGGAAAATGGCTTATATCGTTAGATTCGTATTTAAATGGACTACATTATAAATTAAAAAAAAAAAATTGTCAGAACCGTTCAAGAGAAATAATTTTTTAAGTTTCTTCATAGTTTTTGGGGGTACCAACCCTAAATTTGAAGCTAAAATTCATTTCTTGATTTCGCTTTGGGGGTATGATTTTTCTGAACATATTATGCCAAATTGAAGAGGTTTTTCTATGGACTTTTAATCCAACCAACTCCTTCACTCTTCATATATTATGCCAAATTTCGTCAAAAATCGGCCCCTGTATTTTAAGCTTCTCACGTCTGGCTAGACAACAAATAGAGATTTTTTTAAAAACACTTTTTTAGACTCAGGGGACCTCAAAACGTGTAGATCTATAAAAAACAAAAAATGGATTTTCGTGTTAATCAGAACACTTCCTCTTCATTTGAGAAATTAAAGAAAAAATGAACATGAAATAAACTAATGCCTATTGATGGAATATAAATAAGCAATTTATATTCCATGTAGATAGTTAAAGGTGATAATAGAAACAGGTAGTGTAAGTTATGAAGGAAGAAATACCTGTTCCTGCAATACCACTAGACCAGTAGATTCTAACACTCGAGACAGTAGATAATCTACAAATATCAAGTTTTGTTTCAGTCACTAACCATCTCAATATTATAAAAGTTATTTAAAATCACCATAGAATAAATAAAAGGATATAAGATTACTTTTGATACAGAAAAGATTAAAAATAAGATTATAATTTTCTGTTAAAAATTGCACTTAGATTGCTTCATATATCATAAGGTTGTAAATTATCTTGTTACTGAACTTTAGTATTAGAGAACTTGCAGGATGAAAAGAAAATCTGATTACTCGTAAATATCCAGCGCTAGTAGCGGAAAAACTTTCAAGTTATCCTAAACTAAAACTAAAAACAAAACAAAAAGGTGACTGAGTTTGTTGATAATTTATTGGTGTTAAAACTTAACAATGAATAAAGTTTGATTAGAACATCGCAAGCATGCAGGCAACCGTGAAATTTTATAGCAACAAATCAACGAACTTATATTCGTACCTATACCTATTATTTAAGAAAAGGCGTTTACAAAACACTAAAAATAGAAAAAGGAACTCATTCGATAACATGAAATGTTACCTTATAGCAACCACTAAAATGATTCTATTACTTCCAATTAACCATTTAATGCTCCTAGATTTGAAAGTGAAGTAACGAAACAAAATTCTTTTAAGATACCTTGGGCAATTACTAATTACTCAAAAATAAACAAAATCAAGGTCGCACAAGATTATCTTTTTGACTTATACACCACTTAAAGTAGTACTAAAAACGTTGAAAATTATCACATTTTTTATTTATATTTCATGATGCGAATTTTATAAAGTTGATGGATGTTTAAGATGTGGTAATGATATAAACACTTAGTTTTTATCATTTTTTTTCAATTTCTGATTAATTATTCTAAAATTAAAATAAATAAAAATAAACAATAATTGAAAATGACCTTTAACGAAACGTCTCACAATGAAAAACTCAAGCGTTTATATCGTTACCACACCTTAAATATTCATTAACTTTATTAAATTAAGAATCATCAAACACTTTAAATATATTTAAAGCATTAACTAAGTATTAACTTAACTTAAAGCATTAAGTAAGTATTACATTAACTTTAAGTACGTCTAGCATTAAGCATTAACCAAATTTTATACTAATGGCCTATTTAACTGCCACTTAGTGAAAGCGTTACCACACCTTAAATATTCATTAACTTTATCAAATTAAGAATCATCAAACACTTTAACTTAACTTAAAGCATTAACTAAGTATTAACTTAACTTAAAGCATTAACTAAGTATTAACTTAACTTAAAGCATTAACTAAGTATTAACTTAACTTTAAGTATTAACTAAGTATTAACTTAACTTAAAGCATTNCGTAATGACAATAAATATTATTGTATCACACTATTCCCGAGCTCAAGCTTCTGCTTTTGCGGGCAGTAAGTAATATATTATATTGTAGCTATGCTATTGTGATTGTGACTTTAAAACGGAAAACCCTTGTAAAATTTAATTTCTTTCATCATGAATACATAAAGAAAATTATTTATATAAGCTTAAGAAATAATATGCGATAATAAGGGATCATTAAGTAGACTTAGATATTTTATAAGAATAAGAACTCTTCCTGTGACCTAAGTCTTAAGTCTAAGTTTCGTAATTTTGAGCTCACATCTCTATTTTTAAAGTTAGGGTGCTGATTTTTTGTCAAAGTAAGAATAATCCGGATTAAACTAATACAGAAATGGGACTTAATATTCGAATCGGGGAGTCAGCGTGGTCGTGGTGCTCTAGGCACTCGCACAGCTATCAATGAATAGAGACAAACAAAGGTTGGTGGTTCGATGCCGTGCCATGATGCTCTAATTTAAATAGCTCACTTATGACCACACCGTACATGCTCGAGCAGTACAATGTACTGGTATGATGTGGGAAGTGGCTGGAACTCTCCACTAGGGTTAGTAAAATGGGCCTAAATGATGGCCTAATTGCTAGGGTCTAAAAAGTGGTTCCTCCTACCTGTATAGTATTAGTACTATTCGAATCAGTAAGTAGAATATGTAAATGAGATGATGTCCTAAAATTACCGTAACGAACATCAATTGTATCGGCACTTAAAAGAATAAATAAATTATCAGACTGGAGTCTATCTAAATACAAATCAAGTGTAGGTCAAAAGAATACGTATTACGTGTAAGTTATAAAGAACCAAGTACATTAAATAAGATTATTTAAGAGAAAGTTCGTGTGTAATAGAAATAAAAAGAAAAATTAAAAACATAACACAACTAATACAAGTAACAGAAGAAGAAAACAATTAAGATATAATGAAAAGATTAAGATAAATTAATAATAATAAGATAAAGTTATTAATAAAATAATATTAATTTAGATAAAGAAATAAGGAAGAAAAAGATAACAATGCTCATTCGGTAGTAATATCTATCGCCCAAAAAAGAGTAACACACGTGGACAGATCAGAATTTCGAAAACATTAGTCAATAAGAATTTTAAAAAAAAAATTGAGTTGGAAGATATTAAGTCATAAGCAAAGGGAATCAAATCTGGTGTTATCTAAGAATAATATTAATAATATAATAAATAATATGATAAATATGTGTACAAGTTAAATGTTTGATTTATAATTCAAGAATACACACGGAACCGTGCTATGTGTACGGAAGTCTATAGATTTAGCGGTGCTAGCTGTCTGTGCACGACACAGCGTGGGTTATGAGTAGCGCGGTTCAGTGGCGCATATGAAGTAGCACGGAAGAATAGGTGGCGGAAACGCACGAGTAGAAAGCCGAAGTGGGACTGAAGTGGCGAGGGGTGGCGAGAGTGTACCCAGGTGGGTGGGGAACCTGGAACGGCTGGAACCCCCAGCGGTACCTGTACCGTGTACCAAGGTACTCCCAGGACCCGGGTACCCTATCCCTTCCACCTGCTGCAAGAACCTGACACGGTCTGACCTCTCTCTCAGGATGTCTGCCTCTAACTCTCCCGGCTTTGAGCCAATACCTTTAAAAACCTGATCTGGCTAACCTGGAACCCACTATCGAGTTCTCATATAGGATGCAAGGTTCAATAAATATAAATAAACTCAACTAGAAAATGTATTAAAGTCGGACATGAAACATACCAAGCCAACGAGTAGAATCTACGACAAACAAATTTATGAGAGTTCTAGAAAAAAGAGAGAGTATGTGCAGAAATAAAATCTCAGATAATTATCAATATTTTTTTCTTGAAAGAAAGTCAACTTACATGAGTCACAAAAACAGTTTTATTTTTTAAAATATGTTCTTGTTCTTGAAACAAATGTAAAAAATGATAATCTGAAATTATGTGCCACCACGTTAACCCTTATTTCATTTTGCTATATATGTTTTACTAAAAACTAATAAGACGTTTCGATAAAAAAGCTAAAAAAAATAAAACCGCCCTTGCCATACACATAAAAAATAACAACTAACCAAAATAATTCATTGAATGTAAAAATATTAGATACGGGAAAATAATTCAACAAAAAGAAAATATCTAGAAGCTTGTTATATAGCTATGACAGATAATACAATAAATTTTAAAACAGACTCAAAAGACATCATATCAAAAAGTATTATTCTGCAATCTTAAAGAGAGAATAGTAATTCAAATAAAAATAATCAAAAAAAAAAAGTTTAAATGATTAAAATTATTTATTTTAATAGCTTAAACGAAATAAACGTTTTATCAAAAACGTTAGAATCTGAAGAGTCCACATAAAAATGTAGTTGATAAATTGGTAATTGTTAACTTTAATATTCCAACTTTAAGTTAAGTTCAGGCAGACATTATGTAGCAGGTAGCAGGCAACAAAGGACAAGACAGCGCAGGGCCAGACAGTTTTTGTGAATCATAGAAATAGACAAAAAAAACAAAAAAAAAACTGCTCTACTATAAGAATATGTTCCGTACAGTAGTAATTCACAAAAGCAAAGGTTCCTCAAATTGCGAATAACAATATACTCTCAAAACGTAATGACAATAAATACTATTGTAACACACTATTCCCGAGCTCAAGCTTCTGCTTTTGCGGGCAGTAAGTAATATATTATATTGTAGCTATGCTNTTCTATAAAATATAAACAAGAACCGAGGGAATAATTTGATTTGAATGGATAAGGAAGGTTTACTTTAGGTTTCTTTTTCGCGAAACGTGAAGCCGCATCTATAAAGCTCGGATTGCCAGTCGGTCGGTCGGTCTGAATTTACATCTGATAACGTTTTGAGTTCGTTAGAGTATTTCAGATGGGTGTGTATAGATAGCAGACAATAGACAAAAGAATATATAAGTGATACAAATTTATAAATAAGATTATCTGATCAAATAGATGTTCATATACATTAAAATTAATTGTATTGTATTTGATTATGTATTCATTATATACTCGCATTACATAATTAGTTTGCTTTATAAAAAGAATAGAGAGTAAAGTAAGGATCTTATAAAATAGGGATGGAGAACTAAGCGAAAAAAGTGTCGCCAAGAACTTGGAAAATCTAGTGGGATAGATTACCTTCCCGTATGGTTATAACTTATAACCATAGAAGATGAAGAATGTAAAGAATTCGATCAGGTTATGTTATTTTTAAAACTAATTTTCGTTTACTCGCGTTTCACATTTCTCCTTGTTTGGTTGTCTGCCTTCCTTTATGTATTGTTATCTCTTGTACACTATTAATTTGTGTTTTATTTGGGATTTTGGACTATATTTAGCCAATCATTGTTTACTGTGTTTGCAGTTGCAAAGGAAATTTGTTAACATTTGTTTCTAAAACTTTTTCTGTAATAGAAATAACCCGTTTCCAAATTGATTATTACTAATTGTTCGATTATTTCATTAATTTGTATATCTGTGTATGGGAGGTAAAGGGCACTATCTCCATTTTTTACGAAATTAAGGTTTTAACGGTTTCCTATTTATTTTTTCCCCCTTTTTTAGAGGTACAAGGCATTATGTCCTAAAACAGTTGGAAAAGGCACTATGAACCAACATTCTGGGGAGGTAAAAAGAGCACTATATGGACACGTAGCTGTTTACCTCCAGAGAATTAAGAATAAGTTCGCACTATGTCCAGATAGTGCCCTATACCCACTCCACTTACTAGAGTGAAAGAGCTACTAGTCTTATCAGTATGGTCTTGCGCCTTGCCTTGTTAATATTACAAAAAATAATTAAAATAGCTCTCCTGAAAAATTTACAAATTGGCACATAGTGCCCTTTACCTCCGATACACAGATATATTAAAGTAAATTAAATAAAAAACCCTGAAAATAAGAAAATATTTAATTTAAAACTTTATTTAAAAATGATTAGATTGTAACCTTTCATTCAATAATAAACCATGGATAACAGTCGGGAAGAAATTCGCCCACTAAAAAGTTCTGAGCATGCGCAGTGATTATTTTATGTAGATTTTTTTCCCCAAAGTTTTTGGTGACACTTTTTTTACCTAGAAGGTGTACTTAGTGCTCCATCCCTATTATATAAGATCCTTGGATCAAAGTAAATTAATATTAAAATGTTGTCTTGCAATATTGAAAGAGCAAGGTGTTAGATTTACTTTATTTTGATCAGCTGTGTTTTGTTTTTGTATCTTGAAGATACTAATTAATATTTCCGTACAAATTTCAAAACCATGAGGCCATATGTCTAAAGTAACACAATATTTTGTGTTATAAGAAATCCTTAAAACCCTTTAATACCCATTCTCCTACGCCCTGCTCGCTGCCTGGCTGTCTATTGGAACTTTAACAAAAACAACGCATTAACAAAAAATCTTTACATAAAAAGTTTTGACTGGGATGGGCTTGGCGAAGTTATTTAAGCCACCTGCTACAAGCAGCAGGTAGGGTTCAGCACCTGCTATAAGATCATTAATTAAAGAAGAGATCAGACTACGCGTTAATTCAGCAAATATCGCATAAAAAAAGACAAAAGGTTAAAATTGAAGCCGCACTTATTTTCTCTTAACAGCTGTCTGTAAACTTGTCTACAGTTTAAAGTTTCAACCATTATCCAAATAGTTACAACAAAACCGTCATAAAATTTACATTTTGCTTTCGAGCTTACAGAAGATAACAGAAGCTATATGCGATCTTTATGAAGAATGAACATGTTTATCTCAAATTTAAATAATATTATCTTAAATTAAAAAAAAAAAAAAAATAGACAGAAATTTGTTTTAGACATCAGCGAACATTTTTGGTTTCGTGTTTGTTTTTCGTTCTGTAGCTCGATTTTTGCGAACTAACATTATCTTAAAAACTACTAGTCCAATTTTAATGCAATTTGATTGTTAAGTCATGATTAGTTCATTGTTGGTCCCACATAAGTTTATGTTAAAAATTAATTATGCTTTAAAATTAGTATAATTGTACCCGCTAAATTTGTAAAACTGTAAAAATTGTTCTTTATTTTATATGATTTAAAGTATCATGTTAGCAACATTTAATGAGCGCAGCCGATTAAAAGTAATCTGGGGCTATCAGCGGGTAATCATCCGAATTTCATAAAAATCAGAAAAGTTCTTTTGAAGATACAGGTGTAAATAAATGGAATAATTGTACGAATGTGGAAGGGAAACAAATAGGCGCGAAGGTTGAAACTTAAATTGAATTATGACCATCCGAATCCGAATTTTATAAAAATTGGACGAGTAGATTTTAAGATATATGTTGGTTCACTAAAAATTGAGCAACAGATAGACACAGACCCAGAAATGTTCCTTGATGTCTGAAACGGATTTCTGTCTTGGAATTGTTTAAATTGGAGACGTAAAAAAAAAAAAAAAATTTGCTCTTCAAAACGATCACATAGCCTCTAACCACCTCCAACCTCCTCTAACCACCTCTAACATCCTCTAACAACCTCTAAAATCCTCTAACCACCTCTAACATCCTCTAACCACCTCTAACCACATCTAACTACCTCTGTTCAGTTCGGCAGTCTGGACGAGACTCTAGATTAAATACTCTAACCTCCTCTAACCACCTCTAACCTCCTCTAACCATCTCTAATCTCCTCTAACCATCTCTAATCTCCTCTAACCACCTCTAACCTCGGAAGCAAATAATATGAAAACAGAAATATATATATTTAGATATTACCATTTTCATACATATTTTTTAATTTAATTTTTCTGAAATTGTAAACAATGGATTATATCGTTATAATGTTATAATGCTCAAATTATTCAAGTAAAACAATAGAAAAAAATCTGTTACATAATTTTATATATAAAAAAAGATTTATTATCTAAACATAACTAAAATAGGTAAAAGACTATTTGTTCTAGAAAGTAATTAGGAGGTTCCATCTTTATTTGAAAAAAGAAATAAACCAATTAATATTTCTAAGGTCATCCAATTGTTTGAATAAAATAAAGTAGATTATTGTCTTAGCTCGAATTGGAAATATTAGAGAAGTGTAATTTAACTAAAGTATTATCATTCCATAATTACTCTTTTTCTTATAAGAATAAACAAGGAGAATATAAATTAACAGAATGGTTTAGACTTTAGACTACGAATTGATTTATAATTAATTATTTTTATTTTTACTTTTTTTCTTTCCTAATTTAAATTTATTGGTTTATTTTTAAACAATTAATGCTTTAGTAAAAATTAAATCAATAAAAACATTTTTAATATGATTTAAAATAAAATCTAAGAATTCTAAATGATTTTTTAACAACTGCGTTTGTTACCGATAGTTTTAGTAAATATTTTACCAGATAATTTATAGATGAGTGTTGCCTTTCAAATTCAATCTTGTAAATTGAATAAAAATAAATATGCAATTTAATATCTCAAGCATTATTGAAAACCCTTTAGTTATTAAGCTACTTCTAAAAAAATAATTCTAAAAAAATAATTAATCACACTATTTCCAATTTAATAATTTTAAATATATATGTGCCTTTAGAAACACACTTTTATAGCTACTGCTTAAAATTTTTGTTTTGAAATCCATAAAACATTTAATAGTGGAGATAATAAAATTAATATTTGAGTTGTATATTTTTTAAAAAGTATATTATTATTTCTTTGTAAGGTCGAGGTAGATTTAATCAAAATATACAGCAATGCGGCACCGACTTACAACTAAGGGTGGTTTTATAAAATGCTTTATACACATCATTTTTCAACAAGATATATAAGTTTCTTTCTGTATCATTATTAATGTGTTTCTGTCATTTTATGGGTCTAATCATACTAAAGTAAATATTATATCGTTCACCCTCGTGAACGATATTTGTCCCAATATAAAATAACTGACAAAGAGTAAACAAACTGACTTTGAGAAATGAATTACTTATAAATAAATACCACTGTTTACTCAAGTAATATCTTCCAACTTGATTAATCTTGTTTAATGTTCTATTCACTCAAACAATTAACTCAATGTGTACAGAAAAATCTAGATCGATCCAACTAATAAACAACAATAAGAATATTTCCGGTGTAATATCACTAGAAAATCAATAAATAGTACATTACGCGTCGAGTGTGGAAAGTAGCATTTTGCATGCGAGTGTGAAGAATATATAAAATTTAAATTTTCATA
>KZ652036.1:288904-300855 GCA_001010745.2 Gerris buenoi
AGAGAGAGTGTAATAGAAATTAATTACAAATTTTAAAACCTCACAAACAAAAGTTCAATAAAAGCGTTTGAAATAAGGCAAATTTACTATTTAAATTTTATTCAGAATAAGATATCTTTAGAGAATCTACAGTCTATAAGATTAGAGTTTGCACAATCAAAAGGCGGGGAAATTTTGGGGGAAACGATTCTATTGGTCCCCCATGTTGTTCCACAAAAAAATATAACATAGCAACACTGATTTTCCCTTTTACCTCCACGTTTGTTTCCCGCCTTCGATTGTGCCAACTCTAATCTTATAGACTGTAGATCGAAAATATCTAACTAAAGAAGTAAAGTTGATAACTGCTATAACAAGTTGTAACGCGTAAAATGATTATTTATCTAAAATGTAAATCAAAACGTAGTTTTTCCTTAACGACAACTTAAAAACATCGTACATTCTTGCAACAGGATATCTCTAGAACTGATGACTAGTTTCTTTGAGATAGGAAGGAACTTGGAGAGGTATGCAAATTAACAAAATAAACGGAGGAGGACGAAATCCAAGCGTAGGTATTAAATTGGTTATAATTCACCTGATTCTCATCATACGAGAATTATTACACAATAAAACCATCGTACAAACGATTGTTTACTAACGTTAAGTCATTAATTAAAATACTATGTTAGATAAAGTCAATGTCACGATTGTAAAAACTTAAAACTCTAAAAATAACAAATGAGTAACATCTCAATATATATAATAATAAATTATAAGTATCCACATTGCCTTTGTATGGATTTGTGCATTTACTATGTATTATAAATTATAATACATGAAGTTGAGAAATAAATAAAATATAAATATGGTCGTGTTGACAATGATGTTATGTCTTTATTGACATAGGTCGCAAAATTAACCGCAGCCACTGCAATTATTTAAAAATAACGTGAATTAATGTGAATACTATTTTGTAAAAAAAAAAATATGTGGCATTTTTTGGAACGAAGTTCCTTATGGCACGTTCTGGATCCCGGGAGTGAATCCAAAAAAAGGACCAAAATAACCGTCACGCAAAATCCGTCACGAAATCTACCGATGACAATAACTTGAGTAAAAGTTCACCGAGTTAGTTGAAATTTGGTACACATGTTCATTTTACCAATGCCCAGGCTAAGTTCGTAGGACAACGTTATCCGCCCAAACGTTCACGCGCAACGCTCGCGTAAACGTAAGCTTCAAAAATGTTAAGACGGGAAAAAGTGTTATTAAGGAAGCCTGTTACTTGACTTGTTTTGTTTATTTATGTTATAATATGTCAAAGGTCTCTTATTTCAATCGAACATTCTTTGACAATCATATTCTTTAACTAATTTTTTTCTTATATTCAATACATATTTATTGTAAGATGCTTGCTTTAATGATACAAATAACACTTTTCTTTTAATTTTGCCTTAACTCTTGCTAGGTACAAACAGTTAGTTACTTTCAATTTTGTCTCTTTTCTAACTCCGCCATTATATAAGTAGTAAGCAATGTATACGTACTTAGCAGTGTGATTTTATAATTTATATTTAATGAAAAATGTAAGGAACTTCGTTCCTACCGGGTGTCCCGCGACACCAAACATATTTTTTTTAGCTTGTTACGCCCCTTATAAAAAATATCAGTTCGAGACAACTCAGACAAACTTTCTCAAATAAGAGTTCATATTTACTTAGCCCAGTGTTTCCCATTTATTAGTTTTCGAATATACATTTAATTATTACTGAACATTTCATCAAAATATACCATAAAAATAATTTCTCCCGGTCGGGGAATCGAACCCGGGCTGTCCGCGTTTTAAGCTATTTCCTCAGGAACTAGACTTTTCCCGAGAAAACGGCTTATATCATTTGATTCGTTTTTAAATGGGCTATATTTTAAAAAAATTTAAATAAAAATCGTCGGAACCGTTTTAGAGAATTTTTTTTAGAGTTTTTGAGGTTTAGCACCCCCAAATTTGAAACTAAAATTCCTTTCTCGATTTCGCCTTGGGGTATGATACTTCTGAACATGTATGCCAACTTTCGTCGAATTTCGACGACAGACGACGGATAGACATTTAAAAAAAAAAACAACACTTTTTTGGACTCAGGGGACCTCAAAACGTGTAAATCCTTCAAAATGTCAAAATCAAATTTTCGCGCCATCACAATACTCTCTTTATATGAGAAAAAAGAAGGAGGAACATTCTAAAGAAGGAGTACAGAATGTTCTTCTTTAGACGGTTACTCTCCATATGAAAAACAGAAGGGAGTAACAATCTAAAGAAGGTGTACGAAGTGTTTTTCTTTAGACTGTTACTCCCATTGTTAGAAACAGAAGGGAGTAACAATCTAAAGAGGGTGTACGGAATGATATTCTTTAGACAGTTACTCCCCTTATAAAAACATAAGTGTGATATTCCTTTGTCACGAACTACATTGGACTTAACATCCCTTTGTCAATAGTTATGTAGACAAAGTCATTGAAGTCGAAACCGTCTTTTGAAACTCTGAATTAATGAAAAAATTATTTTAATTTGAAAATATAAAGTTAAATTTGTATATCCTAATACACTTTAAACTCGTTTTAGACAAAATAAAAGAAATAATATCATACTCATAAAATAAATATTTTAATTGTAAAGACACAGCACATTTAATAAAATGAAGCGAAATGTAAACAAATAAAATTAAAAAATTTTAAACACAAATTCACATTAATTATCGAAATATCCGGAAAAAAACTCAACGCAAAAAAAAAGAGAGAGTCTATCGAGCGAAACTATAAGTTTACGTGAAGGAAGTTCAACAGTAAATAAACTTATAGGAAGAACTTGTCGGTTTTCTACATTCCGGATAAGGTAAAAGAACTTTATCTCCTTCGGAACTACTTCCACTGGCCGCTAAAAGCTTTCAAGGCGAAACCGCAGCAAATATACTTGAACGAGGTTGAAGCTCTGACTGACTTTCATTAAGTCTAAAGTCTAAAGCATCGCATGAAAAAAACTTCATAAATAAAAAAGAAGGGGGCAAAACTTAATGTATGAAGGCGAACATTTAAAATTCATAGAAATTCCAAAGTCAACGAGATCTTCAAGGAGTTTTAACTGTTAAGAGATTGTTATAAAAGGACAATTAAGATATGGAACGGAATAAATTGCAGAACAACATTTTATGGAACGGAATTTGTTAACAAGTAATTATTTATTACGATTTAGAAAAAAAAAACTAATAATTTATAAGTGTCTGAACTCTAATTGTAAATAATTCTTTTTCTTTTTCATCATTAATTCTTGTTTCCAGTTAAAACACGATTTTAACAACTTTCTATTATTTGATATTCATTGAGATTTCAAGCTATAATAATTCTGGAAAAATTGAAGGGCGCAACTAAATTTTAGTTATGCAGTATAAAAAAAAGAAGGCTCAGAACGCTTAAGGAAAATAATGACATTTCCTAAATTTTAAATTTGTGTCCACCATCTCATATTAAATATATAAATTAAAAATTAAATATTCACTTAGATATTGTGATATTACCCACTGAGATGCTTAAATTATATTCATGCTTAACCTAATATAACCTTTCCTAAAAACTATATAAAACCGTAGACTTCAGTAAAAGAGTAACGATAATACGGTGTATAAGAGTACGATAATGTAACGATCTGTTAAAAGTAACGACCTATATTTCGGACATAATATAACCTCACCTAAAAATCTACCTATATCTCGGATATAATATAACCTCACCTTATAAATCGACTTATATTTCAGACATAATATAACCTCGAATAAATATCGACCTATCTTTCGGACATAATATAACCTCACCTAAAAATCTACCTATATCTCGGATATAATATAACCTCACCTTATAAATCGACTTATATTTCAGACATAATATAACCTCGAATAAATATCGACCTATCTTTCGGACATAATATAACCTCACCTAAAAATCTACCTATATCTCGGATATAATATAACCTCACCTTATAAATCGACTTATATTTCAGACATAATATAACCTCGAATAAATATCGACCTATCTTTCGGACATAATATAACCTCACCTAAAAATCTACCTATATCTCGGATATAATATAACCTCACCTTATAAATCGACTTATATTTCAGACATAATATAACCTCGAATAAATATCGACCTATCTTTCGGACATAATATAACCTCACCTAAAAATCTACCTATATCTCGGATATAATATAACCTCACCTTATAAATCGACTTATATTTCAGACATAATATAACCTCGAATAAATATCGACCTATCTTTCGGACATAATATAACCTCACCTAAAAATCTACCTATATCTCGGATATAATATAACCTCACCTTATAAATCGACTTATATTTCAGACATAATATAACCTCGAATAAATATCGACCTATCTTTCGGACATAATATAACCTCACCTAAAAATCTACCTATATCTCGGATATAATATAACCTCACCTTATAAATCGACTTATATTTCAGACATAATATAACCTCGAATAAATATCGACCTATCTTTCGGACATAATATAACCTCACCTAAAAATCTACCTATATCTCGGATATAATATAACCTCACCTTATAAATCGACTTATATTTCAGACATAATATAACCTCGAATAAATATCGACCTATCTTTCGGACATAATATAACCTCACCTAAAAATCTACCTATATCTCGGATATAATATAACCTCACCTTATAAATCGACTTATATTTCAGACATAATATAACCTCGAATAAATATCGACCTATCTTTCGGACATAATATAACCTCACCTAAAAATCTACCTATATCTCGGATATAATATAACCTCACCTTATAAATCGACTTATATTTCAGACATAATATAACCTCGAATAAATATCGACCTATCTTTCGGACATAATATAACCTCACCTAAAAATCTACCTATATCTCGGATATAATATAACCTCACCTTATAAATCGACTTATATTTCAGACATAATATAACCTCGAATAAATATCGACCTATCTTTCGGACATAATATAACCTCACCTAAAAATCTACCTATATCTCGGATATAATATAACCTCACCTTATAAATCGACTTATATTTCAGACATAATATAACCTCGAATAAATATCGACCTATCTTTCGGACATAATATAACCTCACCTAAAAATCTACCTATATCTCGGATATAATATAACCTCACCTTATAAATCGACTTATATTTCAGACATAATATAACCTCGAATAAATATCGACCTATCTTTCGGACATAATATAACCTCACCTAAAAATCTACCTATATCTCGGATATAATATAACCTCACCTTATAAATCGACTTNGTCTCAGGAGACGTCTATAGACACGTTGCGAGACATGTCTACTGTTGTGGACTAAGCTTTATACTTAGTGTAGATTTTTATATTTTTAAATTAAGTATTTCTTATTAGTTAATAAATAAGAGTATTATAATAAGAGAATTACTGAGGAGAAATTTTAATACACTATTCAAAATGTATAAATATGAATATTTTCCGTGAGAATTTTTGAATAAATAACCTTACTCTTAGATATGTATTTGCGATTATATTATCCATTTCCTATAGTTGTGGTATTGCTTTCATTTAGTATAATTCTTTTTTTTATCTTAAGTTTTTTTTTATTATCTTTTATCTTGTGTTCTTTTGAGCTGGGTACGTAATATAACATATTTTATAATCCCCACGCTGCCTTTTAAGTTATTTGCTTACTTTAAAACATGTAAAGAAACTTATTATCTGACTCTACTGCTAGAAGAAAACATGACCCAGTTAAACTAATCAAACATAAACATAGAAAGAAATGTTAACATACCCAGTAAATAGAATGTGTTCTATATTTAAACACAATTGAAATGTCTCGACGCATATTTGTTCACCACAACTATTTATTTTAACATTTAAATAAATAAGTGATTGTTCTTGTCACTGACAAATACATGAAAAATTATTAATATAACGGGTATTTCAAAACTTTGTAAGGAAAATGAAGGGTGTGATTGATTCCTTGGAAAATTCTAGAAGAAAAACAAGTTCCAATTAACACAGGTCTGCAAACGCACTGTTTTCGAGGTACAGAGTTTCAAAAAAAGTTTTTTGACGATATTTTTGGAACCATTTACAATACAAAACTTAGCTTTCTTAAAACACCTTACAATTAATATAAGCAAGCTACTTTTGTAATTCCTAAACTAAAAGATATTGTCGATAATATTAATGTCATAAAACAAATGTTTTTATAAACTAGAAAACGTGTTACTTTCATCAAAAAATATCTTTTTCCACAAAAACGGTTGATGTTCGAGCTTTTGGTCACAAGTACCATTTTTTGTGTAGAAAACATTGGCTTCAAACTTTGCTTTAAGAATGCAAATTTCCCCCGTATCATAGAAATTAGGGGCAAGAAAACCTCACGTAACTTTAAAATCTCTTTCACTGACATAAAAAAAAAATCACAGGGAAGTACTTGCTCCAAGTACTTTTTAGGGTTTTGTAGATGAGTAAGCATACCCATTATGTAATTATGATTTCTGGTCTTCGATCTCAAGAGTCCGGGTTCGATTCCCCGGGGGGTCACAATGTTTTTTATCAGTAATAAACCAATAAGGAATGCAAACTTTAAAAAAGCAAATATATATTTGTGTCCTACTCTTCAGCAGCTTTCATTTGATACCCAACTCAAAATTTTAAAAAAATAAAATTTTGGGCGCACTTCACTATTTCGCGCCCAAAATTGACAATTTTTAAAAATTTGGGATCAACTCCCGGAATTTTCATCGCCCAACAATAAGGCATTAGCATGAATTATTTCGAAATTTTAGCACCAGCCAATCTATAGTGGTTGGGGGGGGGAAATTTTTTTTTGGGTATATTTTGATTTTTTTCCCCTATAAGGAATGCAAAATTTAAAAAAGCATATATATATTTGTGTTCTACTCTTCAGCAGCTTTCATTTGATACCCCACTCAAAAATTTAAAAAAATGTAAATTTTTGAGTTTACCACATTTTTTTGAATTGCGCATGCGCAAATCTAATTATGGACTTCTGTATATTTTTCCTCTGGTTGGGTCAAAAAGTTGCACCAGGGTTCCAAATTTCAGCACTTTCGCTTGAACGGTTCGGGCCCTATGAACCAAAGAGCGACGGACAGACGGACACATCACCCTCGGCATAAGGGTTTTGAGAAGTATCTACAAAACCCTAAAAACGAATTAGGGCTCAAAAAGTAGCTAATATTAATGATAAGATGAGGTGCAAAAGATGAGTTTTGTACCTCAAACTGTTCCTGCACCATCAAAAAACAAAAAACAAACCTTTTTTTTAACACCCTGTATTTATAAATAGATACGTGTTCGCGTACCCAAGTTAATAAAAAATGTTCCATAGAATTAACCAGGGAATTACACTCTTCATTTTTCAACACATGGTTGAAATACCCTGAACTATATTTTCTTTAGCATATGTTTTAGATTCTGACCACCTCTTAGAATTACCACAAACAATAATAAATAGAGCCGTTCACTAAATATTAAGCTTGCATATTAAATAGTTGAAAAAAAAAATGAATGAATTCAGAATAATCTTTGAACGTTTCCGCCATTAAATTATAGTTTAAACTATATTTAACTCTTTTAGTATCAATACAATGAGGAGGTTCAACAAGACAAAATTAAAGTAAAAAGGTTTTACGAAGGCATTTATTGGACTTAGAAATACATAATTTTGCTCCATAAAAATTACCTTATAAGCTTTTAAAAAAATCCTTTAAAAAGTTTGGCTTTTTGACAGACTTCTTCTTTTTAATTTCAAATGATTACAACTATGTATAACACGCAACATGATATGTACATTGCACATAATATGTACATATAATAAATACTTCAAAAATCGATCACTAGTTTCAAGAATACTAGATAATACATATTTATTTATTATTTTGACGTTAATAAATTAATAATTCCAATACCAACCTAGATTAAGCCATTCTGTGGAAAATTGCCATATCCAATCAAGCGCAGTAGTAAGGTCGCAGAATAACATTCTGGATAAAAATGTTTATCAAAACATTTAGATTGAAAATTTAATTTTATATCAAACACATTAAAATTGCTAAGTTGATAATAAAATTATATTAAAACCATAATATATTAATAATTAAATGACTATTTATACATTAAAAACCTTGTTAGAAAACTACACAAGAGTATACTGTTATAAGCTATTATATGTATTTTTTAAATTACAATAACTAAATTTAGAAAAAAAACCTATTTTAGTTTTATATAATTGTAACGTTAAAAGTCAAAGTTATAGATCTAAACCTTTTAATGGTATAAATTTATAGAAGAAACAGATACGAACGGTAAAAAAAAACTAAACTATTATCATAAAAAATTGGAATAAGATATCTGAGAAAAAAAAGTGACATGGAATGTAACAATAGAACTATCAAGAAGATAACGATAAGAGATTGTACAGCTTTGTGTTTTTTATCTTCCAGTATTCGGTATCTTACACAAATATATCGTAAGGGCAACCTATAGTCGTAGTTAAGAAAAGATAGGTATAGTTACATTTTGTAAGGAAAAGGTCAAAATAGAGATTAAATCGAAAAAAAACGTTATCGTAGTTCAACTGTTACAGATTATTGTATTGAATAAGAAGTATAAAAAAAAGATTTAACGTTAGAAAGCTATTCATAAGCAAGTGTTTCTATGCTTTGCGCTCCTAGTCGCGTTCCAATGCTTAGAGCTCCTAGAGACGCGTTCCTATGCTTAGCGCGCCTAGAGATCCGTTCCTATGTTAAAAGCTCCTTGACGCGTTCCAATCTTAGCGCGCCTAGAGATGCGATTCTATGCTTAGTGCTCCTAGAGACGCGTTCCTATGCTTAGAGCTCCTAGACGCGTTCCTATGTTTAGCGCTCCTAAGACGCGTTCCTATGCTTAGCGCTCCTATAGACCCGTTCCTATGTTAAGAGCTCCTTGACGCGTTCCAATCTTAGCGCGCCTAGAGATGCGATTCTATACTTAGTGCTCCTAGAGACGCGTTCCTATGCTTAGAGCTCCTAGACGCGTTCCTATGCTTAAAGCTCCTAGATGCGTTCCAATGTTTAGAGCTCCTAGATTCGTTCTAATGCTTAGAGCTCCCAGAGACGCGTTCCTATGCTTAGCGCGCCTATAGACCCGTTCCTATAATAAGAGCTCCTTGACGCGTTCCAATCTTAGCGCGCCTAGAGATGCGATTCTATGCTTAGTGCTCCTAGAGACGCGTTCCTATGCTTAGAGCTCCTAGACGCGTTCCTATGTTTAGCGCTCCTAAGACGCGTTCCTATGCTTAGCGCTCCTATAGACCCGTTCCTATGTTAAGAGCTCCTTGACGCGTTCCAATCTTAGCGCGCCTAGAGATGCGATTCTATGCTTAGTGCTCCTAGAGACGCGTTCCTATGCTTAGAGCTCCTAGACGCGTTCCTATGTTTAGCGCTCCTAAGACGCGTTCCTATGCTTAGCGCTCCTATAGACCCGTTCCTATGTTAAGAGCTCCTTGACGCGTTCCAATCTTAGCGCGCCTAGAGATGCGATTCTATGCTTAGTGCTCCTAGAGACGCGTTCCTATGCTTAGAGCTCCTAGACGCGTTCCTATGTTTAGCGCTCCTAAGACGCGTTCCTATGCTTAGCGCTCCTATAGACCCGTTCCTATGTTAAGAGCTCCTTGACGCGTTCCAATCTTAGCGCGCCTAGAGATGCGATTCTATGCTTAGTGCGCCTAGAGATGCGATTCTATGCTTAGAGCTCCTAGATGCGTTCCAATGCTTAGAGCTCCTAGAGAAGCGTCCCTATGCTTAGCGCGCCTATAAACGCGTTCCTAAGCTTAGCGCTCCTATAGAAGCGTTCCTATGTTTAGAGCTCCTAGAAGCGTTCCTATGTTTAGCGTTCCTAGATGCGTTCCTATGTTTAGCGCTTCTAGACGCGTTCCTGGGGCTGTTTTTAGAATTATTGCATTTTAAGTACGACGAAAACAGAAAAACAACAATTTTTATCTAAATTTAAAGATAGAATTTATGAACAAAAGATTATCAATACATGGCATATAATAAGAAAGCGTTCTTAGTCATAGTTCCTAGGGCAGATTTAAAATTATAACTATTAAATTTTGAGTACAATGCCTAAAAATTCTTCCTTATAAAAAATTCCTTCTTATAAAAGGCTCCAAAAGATTAACAAAAACACACATACACAATTCTATAGCTCGATGTTAGTCACACACTTTGTACGCTATCTCCTCGACTAATAACATATTCATATCTACTTGAATATAGTTATAATTAATTTAAGTGTTATCAGAATAGATTTGAACGAAATTATGATATAATAGTAATATGCTTTAGCTAAATATCTAATACTTCTCAAATCAGAAGAAACATATTTATAATAATGATCTGTACACAAAACATTTCAATTAATCGAAAAAAAATTAATTCGAATAGAAATCAATTCGGAACTCGGAACTCGGATTGAATATTGTTAATATAGGAAGTCAGGAACTATACTGAAAGACTTTTAAAAAAGACCGAAGCAACCAACTCGATTCGTTACTAAAGACTGACAATAAAACCTACTCAGGGAGGAAACGTATCTTCACTTTACTTCCCAGGCTTTCAAAAGCAAATAAAAAAGAACTATCTCATCCGTATAAACTTCCTTCATAACGAAGAGGAAAAAAAATAAAGATTTACTTGAGAAAAAAAAAATTGAAATAAAAGAAAAAAACAGAAAACAGAAATGATCAAGAAAAAAGATTCCGCGAAAAAAAAAATACAGACGTAAAACAAGTTTATCCCATTCTGTTCAGGATACGAATTGCGGTCAAATCTCTTTTCAGAAAGCAATTGTTTTAATCGTATCTTAAAAATAATATTGAAAAAAAGTTAAAACCCCCACTTGATATTAATTCTTACTCCTTATCAAATAGACTCCTGGGGTAAAAATATCAGTATAGAGAATTAAAGTAGTAATCGAGGCCTCTGTTTTATTTCAGTTTCGAGAGATCATAATGGGATATTTTTTTTAAAGTGTTTGGAGATGCTATTAGGATTTTTAGTGTTAGGATTCGATGTAGACAGAAGGAAATGTGTTTTGAATACTGAATACTTAAGTGTAATAGAACAGGGAGGAATGATAGTGTTTTGCCAGACGGAAATTTCGATCGCAAATTGATAACCAGAACGTGGTTATATGAATCAGACTCAACTAAAAAAAGATTAAAATAAATTGTATATACACTTAAAATACTCAGCCAAATAGTGTGGCACATAGCTTTGTTGCATTTAATTTCGTAAAATATAATGATAAAACTTATATGGGACCTAAAATGGGCTAATTATGACCAACAATTATCCCATTGTTGCATAGAAAGTTCATTAAAATCAGACATTTAGTTTTTAAGATATGTTGGTTCACAAAAAATTGATTGAAAGAAAGACAGGCTGGCAGAGAGACTAAAAACGTCCCCTGATGTCTGAAACGGATTTCTGTCTTGAAATTTTTAAAATCGGAGACATAATAATTGCAAGATAAAAAGAACTTTTTATATACTACGTTTTTAAATTTTCTTAAACCGTGCCATCGATATATTTGAAATAATATAATCGATATATTTCCTGTTTTGCTGTCATTTAATGTTTTAATGTCAAAATGAAATTTATAAATATTATGGGATATGACGAAACAAATAAAATAACTTGAGGATTTTTTCCGAACTAACTTTTCATTCAGCAAATTTGCTGAACACGAATTAAATTCTGCTGAAAAATGACTAAAAGTATTAAAATAATGCATTGTCATCGTGTTATGAAAGTTTCAAATGTCTAGCTACTCGGGATGTTAGTTAAAATTCGATTGCAAGATT